>CM021100.1:808958966-809049646 GCA_007115665.2 Sequoiadendron giganteum | reverse complement strand
CCATCCATGGGTAGAAATCCCTAACATGAGGGTACCCAAACAATCTTCTCAACAAGAAATTCAGGTCCTTGGCATCTTCCCAAAATTTTATTTTGTGTTGTACCTTGTCCATTTTGAGGGCCATCTTCCTAGGGTTAAGTAGCATTCCATTATTGATACGGTTGAGGATAGTTTCCTCATGGCTCTCATAATATTACATTGCTTTCTTCATATCTAAAGCCTCATATTGGGGAGAGGTAGGTATCTTGAACATCTTTTCAATCATGTCTAAGCTCACATCTAGCACCAATTATCTAGCTAATCCCATTATATTTTTGTTTATGTGGTTGTATTAATGGGAACATGTTAGCACTAGCTCTAGATATTGAACAATCACTAGGAAGGTAGTTTCCTCAACTAGTTCTGAATTAGCTAGTGTAGACGCAACACATGTCTAGGTTTCTTCATCATAGATCCTTATTTTAAACTCATTAATTCCCACATGGCCAAGGTCAATGTCATTGATCTCAGTGTAGGGAAAGAACATCTTCGATGGTGGGTGGTATCCTTCGGTGGCATATCTCCTACATATAAAACACATTATGTTAAAATAAATCAATAGTAAATATCCTAAAGGAGATAACACATCTTTAAACCAAGTTATATAAACTAATAAGTAAATTAGAATATGAAGCAACAACTTGCTCTACAAGTGTCTAAGGAAAAATAGGATTTTTTAGGGATTGGGCATTGTGATTACCCTTTATAGCCTACCAAAGGGCTAAAACATCCTTATTGAAGGAGGTTTTATATTTTCTTACAGTGTATCAGGATTCAAGGATCAAACATATCATTGACCTCTTGCTTGTAAGAAACGTAATCTTGTAAAAGGAACTACTAACTAGTAACTATCACAAACAAGTTGAAATTGTAGACATGGAAAATGAAAAAATTCGTTTTGGCACACCTAATCCCAATTTACTAATAATGTTTCCTCTCAGATCAAATTCTTAGCATTTCACCACTTTCTATCCCTTAATTTGATAAATCATTATTAAGTGTATCACCTCCTTTGATTAAATTAATCAGTTTAATTTAACGCTACATTGGTGTTTAATTAAATAAATCATTTTATTTAATTAAAATCTCTAAATTCCTCCTATTAAATTAAACCTTGTTTGATTTAATCTAACACATTCATTCTTTATTAAATAAATCAAATCATTTATTTGATAAATCATTTGCTCTCAATTTTGACTTAAATCAATTCACAAATTTAAGTCTAAAATGGTCACATCACCTAATTCTTCATTAATTTAATCAAATCCATGATTAACTTAATCCCTCTCACTAAAATTCTCTAGAGAATGCAACTTGCACAATAAATCAATTACTTTGATTTATTAATTCTCCTATTTTCTCTCACAAAGCATCAAAAAGGGAATATTCTTCTTTTGAATTCAAAAAGTCCAAGTGGACTTGGTCCTTCCAACAAGGCATTAAAGCCTCTTACATGTCCTTGACCTTGAGCCAAGTGACATTAACTTCATTCCTTTTCCCTCTTCAACATGTCATTTCTCAAGTTTGAAATGCCACCTAATGGCATTTATTGGCACATTGGCCAAAACTTGCACACTCCTCATCCAATCACATGTGGACAAGTGGCACAATGCCATTTGATGATATTTTATCCCACATTGCTCAATCTAGCTCATTCTTCCAAGATTTGAATCTATAAATTGGAGACTCTTCTCCTCAATCTTCATCCACAACTCATATGCAAATTTACTCTCTCCACATTGAGAGCTAATTTTGCCAATTTCATCCAATCATCCACTATATTTGAGGTTTCGTAACAAGGTTATGCTCAAATATTTTTGGACATTTGACTATTTCTCTCACTCAATCAAGCATTTGCAATTAGGAATTGGGAAAGGGCCAATTGCAACATATCATTGGCACCAATTCCCCCATAAGATCTTTAACTTATTTGCTTAATTAGGATTTAGTTTAAGTTTCTTACTTCATGTTCTTCATTTTCCTAATCTTAGCTTAATAGGTGGATTTCATGGGGAATCCTTCAATATTTACATGCATATTTGATCTAACACTAACAATGTTTGACTTCTTTGTGCATTTCTAGGTTTAGGGGTTCACATTTTGGCACTAGAAGGAGGGCCTGATCACATTTGACATGTTTTTCTTTCAAATTTCATGATTTTTTCATGATTTTTGGTCATACACAGGAAACTGCACCACACATCAGACACACGGCACTCTATTGCACCATAGACTCATAGGTGGTGCTATATTACACCGCACCTCCTGAAGTCCGCGGCACCATATAACACCTCAATTGCTTCCCTTGCTTCAAATTTGAAAATTTGCCAAACACTGCCGCTTCCAAACTCCACCACGTGTAATACTCCATCGCACCCATGATCTTTGTTTCTGTAGAGCACAGTAGCCAATCGACTGTGCGGCGCTGTATAGCACTATGTCTATTTTTAAGTAGCACCACATTTTCTAAACTCCGCGGCGGGATCAGTCTGGTTTTTAAAATTTGAATATTTTTTTTTAATATTAACCTGATTTGCTATTTTTTCCTTTTTTCACTCTCTATTTTTCTATTATTTTGTAGGATGGAGGCAAAAGGATAAGTTCATAATCATGTTATCTTCACAAACCTGAAGTGTTTCTAAATACTAAAAGTGTTCTTTAACACTTCTTGAGAAAATTTGTTAAAATCTTTGGCCTTAGGAAAATTAATTTTACTTTGGGCTTAAAAAAAATAAAAAAATGTTCAAATTCTCTTTTATATATCATGTTCATGTTTTTGCAAAGTGTTCCTAAACACTTGAGTGTTCTTCAACACTTCATAAGAAAATTTGTTAAAATATTTGACCTTAGGATACTAAATTTTCTTTGGGCTCTAAAAAGAACAATCAAACTTTGTTTTTTAAAGTTGCCAAGGGGCTAAAAAGAATTTTAGGCAAATACACTAGAGTTGGTTTGAAAGGTAATAATTGAACAAGACAATTTCACACTTCATTTGGTGCTTTTAAAAAGAATTCATCATTGCTTTGAAGGCTAAAATGAACAAGTGTCTTTTATGTTTTGCAAACTTTTTACAAATTAACATCATTAAAATGCGTATGCGCTTCTCTCGCGCTTTATAGTGATCTTGAGAATCAAAAGCATTTTTGTGATATTAACTTGTCAAAAAGATTGCCTCCACATTTCGATTTGGGCACATAAAATTGAACAAAGCATGCGAGTGTGAGCATAACATATTGTGGAGGTTTTCCCCTTTGTTTTTCAACAAAGGTTGTGTAAATGACAAGATATGTTGGCTCGCTTTTGTTTATCTTAGAGGGCTTGCCTTGTGGGAAAAAGTACTCACCCAAGGGAACTTCCCAATCGGGAACACGCTAAAGCCAAGCGACTTCCACTCGGGATATAAGTGTGGATATTGGAACAAAGGCCAATATCACGAGGATTATTTCGACGAGATGGACAACAATGGACTCTCACAGATGTTGGATAATCCCCCACGAACAGAATGCTCGAATTAGAACCCCTTGTTTAGAAAAACGCCAAAACCTTGTCTATCTTGTTGGTGCAAAAGGTCATGTCCTATGAAGTCACCCCATGTAACATGCAGTCTTGTTGTGGAAATGGAAAGTATGCCATGGGAGATTCATGGGTGCTAATGCTTGGCTGACCCGAATAAGTGAGTGCCATGGAGGGGAGCCAATGTGGTCAAGCATTTAACCATTCACACAAGATATGCATAGCTGGATTTATCCAAGTGGGAACCCAACAAGGTATTGTCTCATCAACCTAGGAGTGTAAAAGTGCTTGGAAGAACACATTGCTTGATCTTGGAAACATTTGAAAAAATGAACATACACAGAAAACCTTGAAATTTCAAACACCTTGTGGGAAACAAATACCTATTGACGAACTTTCCCACTCTTGCTTTCCCTAGGAATCACATTCCTAGAGGTTTCTAAGTGCACAAGTCCTACCATCATTTGTTTCCAATAAGGATAAACATAAGGAAACTTTTGCCCTATTTTCCTCAATTTCCACACAAAGGACCTTGTGGGATGAGAAAGAGAATGGGACACTAGACATATAGTTTGAAAACCTAAGCAAGCAAGTGTCTAGGATAAAACGAACCTCATTTAACCAAGATAAAAAGACAAATTGGATTACACATGTGTTTTCTAACATGATTTCCCGCAAGATCAAAATCCCAAAGCCAAAGTTCAAGAAAGTGAGTCTAAAAATCCATGATCAATGCCTTGAGATGCTCCTTGAAGTAAGGGAGAGACTTGTATACAATTTCTACAAAAAGGCCTCAAGGAACAATCCCGCATTATATGCATTTTATTGCCAACAAAATCCCTAACTTTTTCAAAGGTTTGCCTTTCTCCCATAGGAAGTCTAGTGTGTTCTTCAATACCAAGGTTTTGTAGAAAGAGTCACATCTAGGTTAAGGTTCAAGATCAAAGTTGTCATTTCCATTCATTCCTCCATCAAATCAAGTCTCATTTCATCATCAAACCTTTTGAGAACTCTAGAATCAATCATCACGCTAAACTTAGAGGGCTAAATCAACATCATCATATCTTGGCTTAAACACACTTAGCCAACATAGTCTTAAACCATTGAACAAATTTTCTTTGAGATAACACAACTTCTTAAAGTCTATTAGTTCTTAAACACATTGGCATAACACACTTTGTCAATTCATCCATTTGTGCAAGTTCTTTTAGGATAACACAACTTCCTAGGGAAAACAACTTCACAAAAATCTTGTTTGACTTAACGCATCTAGTCAAATTATCACAATCAAATCAAATCAATAGCCCTTACAAAGTTTAGCACATACCTTCAAAAGTTCTCCAAAAGGTTTCACTCACTCATCCCTATCATTTAACCCATCACCATTATCACCATCTTTGATCTTTTAGCTTCCCTAGTTCTTCTCTTTTGGACCTAAAGGATTAGGATCAAACAAATCCCTATTTTTTTTATGGTCCATACAAGATCTCAATACAAGAAGGAGATGGGGAATATCAAAGAAATGTCATCTTCTATGGACATGAGTCATTTAAACACCAAAGTGAACCTAGCGAGATCAAACAATCCCTCAAGCAACTCTCCCTTATCATCACAAAATCCTTAAGAGGAGAGTCATCAAGAGGATAGCACAAATGATGACATGGGGATGACACCAAATGAAATCATGGAAATGGTTCAAAATCCAGAGAACCACAAGATTGTTAGTGTTATGTTCAAATACCTAAATACGATAGTGAGAGGAGGGGTCATGCCCCCTCTTGACCTTAACAGAAGCACTAGTACAAATGCATCCCCATTGTCCAACATCAACCAAGAAGTACCAAGCACCACATCAATCATCACACCAACCTCCCCGAATGTGAACAAGGGGAGTGCCATGTTCCAGGAATTGCAAAAGCACCGCCTTGTGTCTAATAAAGAAGCAATCATCACCCCCACACTAGCTACATCTATTTCAGAAAACCCATCTCACCCGTATGTCTCACTCACATTTCATAACCCCGCTGGTTCATTCTCATTTCACGCCACAACAGCTTATCAATTGAACATACCAACTGCCCCACTGCATGAGGAAGTTGGATTGCTTGGAATGATGGAAGCTATCAATCCTTTCTCTTTCCAAATAGGTGCATCATCCCTTCCCCCGCATCTGTTCACATCTGCATCACCGCTTGGAATAGGTCTTCCACCTTTGCCCATCAAAATTTTTGCTAATCCAAGTAATCCGACCACCACTTTGAACCCGCTTCTTTTGCCCATATCCTCACAACAAATTGCAACCATTCCTGTCACCAAGGTTAATGCATCTATTGGTCCTCAAGTCTCCCAAATCATGCCTCCTCAAGGACCAATCATATCAAACACCCCTCCAACAACCCAAATCACAATCACCACCACAATCCCTCCACCCGCCACGATAGTTGGTATGATTCGTGTTCCACCACCAATCCCACCAATAGCTAACACAACAAATTCATTCACCACTCTAATCCAAACCTTCCAAAAGGAAAACCAACAAAGAGTACTCCAGCAAAAGCAATAAACCCAAGCACAAGCTCAAGTGCAAGCCCAAGCGCAAGTGCAAGCTCAAGCGCAAGCCCAAGCGCAAGTGCAAGCTCAAGCGCAAGCCCAAGCACAAGCGCAAGCTCAAGCACAAGCCTAAGCACAAGCACAAGCCCAAGCACAAGCTCAAGCTCAAGCCCAAGCTCAAGCTCAAGCCCAACAATAGGCACAAGCTCAATACCAAGCACAATTGCAAGCGATCCATCTACAAGCCTACCAACAAGCCCTGCAAGACTTTCAGGCACAACACCAAGCTAAACAACAAGCTTTATTGGCACAATAGCAACTCGACCAACAACAAGCATTTTTGGCACAATAGCAGCTGGACCAACAATAAGCATTACTAGCTCAACAACAGATTGACCAACAACAGGCTTCATAGGAACAACAACAAATGGACCAATAGCAAGCGCTATTGGAACAACAACAGCAAGATCAACAATAGGCATTGTTGGCACAAATGCAGGCTTACCAACAATCCTTAAATGCACAACCAAGTTCGTAGCAAACACCAACCAGTACTCTCCCCACCCATCAAACACCTCCAACACCTCACCACTCATTTATCCCACCCTCTGACCCAAGCAAGGATGTCGCAACACAAATCAAACTGCTTTCGCAGTAGGTGTTGGACTTGCAAGCAGGAAAAACCACAAGGACACTAGGCAGCTTGTGCCCTTATCCATTTGATAGAAGTCTCACCATGGTACCATTCCCAAAGGGATTCGAGATCCCCAAATTTGATAAATACAATGGAATGGGCAACCCTAAAAACCACATCAGGGAATTTCAGGTGCACTGCATCGAAGTCGCATATGATGACACGTATCTAATGTGGCTCTTCCCCTAAAGCCTGACTGGTCTAGCTATGGAATGGTTTTCTCCCCTACCCACGGGCATTAAAACATTCAAGGAAATAGTGGAGGCTTTCCTTAAAAATTACGCTTTTAATATGGGTGTGGATGTCAGTTTAGAAGAATATGGGTGTGGATGTCAGTTTAGAAGAACTATCTGCACTCAAACAAAGAAAAGGAGAGCTATTCACATCCTTCTTGTAAAGATGGTGATCCAAGGTCAATCAAAGCAAGTGGACCATGCCTGAGGAACAACAAGTTTGCACCATCATAGCCAATCTAGATGAAAACTTGGTGTTCTACCTAAAAATGCAGTGGATCATGTCTTACAATCGACTAATTCCAAAGGCGCTCAGCATCGAAAGAGCCCTTACTGCATGAGGAGGCACACCAACATTCACTCCACCATAGGATAACCACCCGTCTAACAACTACAATGATAAACCTCGAACATGGTCGAGGAATAAAAATATCACGAACGACGACGTGGTCGACGCTAAGGTAGTCATCAGTGCTCCTAAGCAAAATACCCAAAATCATCATCAACCTCAAAATCATAATCACAACAATGTGCAAAATAATGCGGTAGTAGCACATTCACAACCACCTTCTACCAGTCAAGTCAACAATGTGGGTAATCAAGGAGGACCACCTCCCCGCAACAAGTTTCCCCCCAAGAGGAAGTTTACAGCCCTTGGTGAATCAATTGAGTCTGTCATGAAGAAACTGGTCAAAGAGAACCTAATCAAGATCTCTAACTCTAAACAATACATGGAGCCCATGACCAAACCACCATGGTACAATGAGAATCTCCTGTGTGACTTGCACAAATTCAAAGAACACACCACCGCCAACTGCATGAGACTCAAAAATATCATCCAAGACCTTATCGAGGATAAGGTCATCAACATCGAGTAGCCGGTCAGAAACCAAGACCTGAAAATCTATAGGAATCCGATGCCGAATCATAACCAAGGAAATAATTAGGGAAATAACCAAGGGAATAACAAGAGTAAACAAAAGTATGCTAGTGCTAATCTAGTATACGAGGAGATAGTCGGATGTGTCGATGAGATGGTTACTATCATAAATATCAAGGGAGACAACAATGACTGTGGAGTCACCACATGAGGTGGAAAGGTTACCATTCCTGGGGCACCCACTAAGACCCCCATTACCAACACAAAGGCCATCCCCTATGATTACAATGTAATTGACTAGCTGAAAACAACACTCGCACAAATTTCCATCATGGAATTACTAAAAATCTCCGCCGCCCATAGATAGATCCTGGATGAAGCATTTGCTGCATCTACCATTGCTACCACCCTCGACATAGAGAAATTTTAGGCTATGGTGGGTAACATCATTACCCCAAATCTCATCACATTTTCTGACCAAGATTTCCCCCTGCAACCATCTCATAACCGCGCACTCCACCTCCAAGTCCTAATCAATAAAAAGAAAGTCAAGAGAGTCCTGGTAGATGGTGGTGCAGATCTTAATATTTGTTCGCTAAAAATCATAAAAAAATTGGGATTCACCAAGGATTTCATCAATAAGAACAAAAGCATCACGATAAGAGCATACGATGACCAAGAAAGAGTGTCTCAAGGCACTATCAAGATCCCCATCCAAGTGGGGCCAGCAACCATGGAAACAACCTATCAAGTTCTTGACTTTGATCTACCATACAACATCCTCCTAGGATGCCCATGGATACATGGAATGAAGGCAGTGGCCTCAACCTATCACCAGTGCATTAAGTTCTCATATCAAAATGAGGAGGTTACTATACATGGGGATCCCGAACCTTTCGCCTATTGCAAAAGCTTGGAAGCCAAGTTTTACAAGATCCCTCAAGTACCTAAAAATGATGAAGGACCATCCACTTCATACATAGACCCAGCTAATCTCGCCTCCACTTCTATGAAAGAGACACTCGCCATCCCCAACATATCCAAGATCAAAAACATGATACGGGACAATGGATGCGGTGATTATAGAATGAAGATAAATTCTTTTGTTGTAGGAGAGTTACCACAATCTCCTAGGTCACATGGGCAACCACAATTGATTCAAACACATTAACCCACTAGAATGGAACCCTCTAGATTTCATAATTGGGGGGATCTTAGTCGGGAGAATGTGGACAAGGAGGACATCACAAACACCCTGTACCAAGATGAAAGACCCACTCCCACCCTACCCATGGAGGAAACAAACAGAGGGTTACAAATGATGTTTGACATGGGCTATAACAGGAATGAAAGCCTAGGAAGAAACAATGATGGACAGTTGGAGCCCATCATGGTGGAAAGAAGGATGCGAAACATTGGCCTTGGCTATACTCCTCTGAGTATAACTGTACATGGCAGAGGTAAGCCTAAAAGAGCAGTCCGGTCCTCTCCTCGGGTAACAATAACAATCCCTAGACCACCTATTTGCTTAGGGATCCCAATCGACAATTACACCTTTGACGTTACCGATGTATGTGCTAGTAGTGATGATGAGGATACCATAGCGAGTCTCCCTGACCTTTTTGAAGAGTCCACCTTGTTAATGATTAGTGCCTCACCCACTGAGCCAAGCCAACGAACCCACCAAATCCACTTAGTATACCCTCAACTCATCGATCACGACCAACAGGAACCACCAATTCTAGACTCATTTGAAAATGATGAGGCTCTCTCAGAATTCATGGGACTAAGGGATACAATCCCATGTGGAGATCACAAGGCTGGATTCAACATCACACTGGATAAACAAGCATACTATGGGGAGACAATTGAGTCCTTGAGTCGCAAAAGAAAAAGATCAAGAATAAGCTCAGAGTTATTGAGTTAAAACCACACTGTGGCACTCTCTAACCATAAAACAGTAAAAATAAAGGATGCATCCAATGGTGAAAACCTCCTCGAGGTGCCAGAGGATGAAGGATTCGATCTCCCCCCTACTGCTCTACACCAGGAGAAGTTAGTAGTATTGGCAAAACAATGCAACCCTATCAACCTGGGAATAGAAACAAAGCAACAAATCACATTCTACGCCCAAACACTTCAAACAAAGGAACAAGAACTATTGGCAGCATTCCTAAAGGAGAGAAAGGTAAATTTTGCATGGACCTATGCAGACATGTCAGGCTTGGACCTTGAAGTGGTAGTGCATCATTTGGCTATTTACCCCAGAGCAAAACCAGTTAGACAAAAGCTAAGGAAGATGCACCCACAAATAGCCTTGCTTGTAAAGATTGAGCTGCAGAAACTTCTGGATGTTGGCTTCATACACCCAATCGACAATCCAAAATGGGTATCAAATCTCGTACTAGTCTCAAAACCAAAAGGGGGCATCTACATCTGCACTAATTTCAGAGACCTAAACAAAGCATGTCCCAAGGATAACTTTCCACTACCCAACATTGACATGATAGTGGATATGATGGCCAGACATGAGATGCTCTCCCTAATGGATGGCTTCTCAAGGTACAATCAGAGAATGATCATAAAAGAAGACCAACACAAGACAACATCCACATGTCCTTGGGGTACCTACTGTTGGAACGTAATGCCATTTGGGTTGAAAAATGCAAGAGCTACATACCAAAGAGCCATGACATTAATCTTCCACAACATGATCCATAAAATAGTCAAAGATTATGTAGATGACATACTGGCTAAATCAAAGAAGAAACAAGACCATATAGCAACTCTAAGTGCTATCTTTGATAGGCTCAAACAATATAAGGTCAAACTCAACCTGAAGAAGTGTGTCTTTGGGGTACAATCAGGAAAGTTTCTAGGATACATAGTTTCAATGAGAGGAATAGAGGTGGACCCTGCAAAGGTAAAAGCAATCCTTGAAATGGAAGCACCAAGAACATTAAAACAACTAAGAGGATTGCAAGGTAGACTCTAGTCCATCCGGAGATTCATATAACAATTGGCAGATAAACAAATTGCCTATTCACACCTACTTCACAAGGGAGTAGCTTTCAGATGGGATGAAAAATGCGAGCAAGCATTCAAAAAAATAAAAGAATATCTACTTACACCACCTGTGTTGATACCACCAATTATGGAGAAATCATTAATCCTATACATCTCAGCAACAATAGCTACCCTGGGGGCCCTTTTAGCCCAACATGATGAAAAGGGAACCGAGTGGGCTATCTACTACATTAGCAGAACAATGGTGGGACATGAACTCTATTACATGTCAATAGAAAAAGCTTTCCTAGCATTGGTATTTGCGGCTTAGAAATTCAGATACTACATGCTAGTGCACCAAATCAAATTGATTGCCAAAATAGACCCTCTAAAATACCTATTATCAAAAGTAGTGCTTACAGGTAGAATGGCTAAGTGGGTAATGATATTATCTGAACATGATATTGAATATGTAGAGTGAAAAGCCATAAAAGGACAAGTCATTGTGGATCAGCTGGCAGAAGCTCCCCTCTACACAGATAACCCACTCATATCAGAATTCCCAGATGAGTCCCTTTTCAACCTTGGTGTAGCAGACCACTGGAAGTTATACTTTGATGGCTCTCACACACAACATGGATTAGGAGCTGGTGTGCTCTTCATCACACCGCAAGGAGACTGCATACCTAGATCATACAAGCTAGCATTCCCTTGTACTAACAATATTGCAAAATATGAGGCTTTGACCATAGGTCTCAAGATTGTAGAAAAGTGGCGAATCATGGCACTAAAAGTCTATGGGGACTCACAACTTATCATCAACCAAGTCAATGGTGAGTACCAAATGAAAGATGATAAACTCGCACCATACAAGAAGGTGGTAGAAAGCCTCAAGGAATCTTTCATTGACATTACCTTTGAGTAGATACCAAGGACAAACAACCGAGGTACCAGAGTTAGAATACACGTGTGAACTCATTGGTCCCGGCGATCTTTGGTATCATGATATATACACCTACCTAAAGTTAGGAATCCTCCCCACTGACATCACCCCGAACCTAAAATGCACTTTTTTCAAAAAGACTTCATGATTCATCATCCTAGGAGAGACCCTCTTCCGTAGGAGTACCGACGGAACCTTGCTACGTTGTTTAAAACTCGAGGAAGCCTTGACTACTCTAACTGAGGTACACAATGGAACGTGTGGGTCTCACTCAAGTGGTATGACCTTGGCTAAAAAGTTGTTGAGAACAGGGTACTAATGGTAGACGATGGAAAGAGAGGCACACAACTTTGTCAGATAATGCCTACAATGTCAACATGGAGACCTTATTCATTTTTTAGCTCAAGAACTACATCCCATTGTTACACCTTGGCCCTTTTCACAATGGGGGCTTGATCTCATTGGTAAAATATTGCCCACCTCATCCAATGGCCATAAGTTCATAATCACCGCTACTGAATATTTCATAAAATGGGTCAAAGCAATTCCCATGACCTACATCATGGGAAAACAAATATCCAAGTTCATCCTAAATTACCTCATTTTCTGATACGATGTTCCCCAATCCATTATCTCTGATAATGGGATGCCCTTCAAAAATCAGGATGTCCGTGATTTGTGTGAAAAATTCAGAATCCAACACCGTTTTTCCACTCCATACTATCCACAAGGCAATGGCCAAGCAGAAGCTACAAATAAAACCATTTTGAAAATCCTCAAGAAAACAATCAATGACTCTAGTCGTGACTGGCATCTACAGCTAAATCCCACCTTATGGGCCTACCACACTAGCATCCGTATGCCAACAGGTGCCACCCCATTCTCTCTGGTCTATGGATCAGAAGCCATCCTCCCCATTGAGATCGAGCTCCCGTCGCTGAGGATATCACTGCAAAACCTCATCACAGATGAGGAATACAGGGTCACAAGACTCAATGAGCTGGAATTACTAGATGAAAGGCACATGGATTCCCTTAATCATCTACAAATGTACCAAAATCACCTAAAAAGGAGCTACAACAAGAAGATCAGACAACGCACTTTCCAAGTTGGTGACCTCGTGCTGAAAGAAAACCAAAAGAACATGCCAAATCCAGATACAAAGGAAAAGTTTGAGCCCAACTGGTCGGGACCCTTTATCATCACTGCAAGCTACAAATCAGGGGCATATCAGTTGTTGACACCAGAAGGCGAGCCCCTGCAAGAGCCCATGAACAGTTCACACCTCAAAAAGTTTTATGCCTAAATCTTGCAAGGTATAGAACCAGAAATACAAAAACAATCAGAAAAAGTCCTGAAAAAATGGTTACCTTGATGAAAACCTGGTAAACAGGCATCTTGGTGACAACAAAAAATTCAAAAAATACAAAAAATCCAAAAAAATTAGGAAAAAGAGTAAAAACAAAAAAAAATTCGTCCTCTAGTGAAAAAAACTTTGGTGGTGCTTTGGGCAAGTACCTTCGTGAAATAAAGCACCAAGTGTAAATAAAGCACCTTCCCCATCTACCAGGATCTGCATGACTCTTTCCATCACTCATTCATCCACTCATCCACTTGCATCCATACCATAGCCTACATTGGTGTCTACACCATGTTCCACCATGGAATTACTTGGCATTTCTAAGGTCATTTTGTCTTGCCTTTATCAAAGTAGTCTATTGCACCACATTGGGGGCACGTTCTCGCAACATTGGATTGGATTCATGTATATTCTCATGATCTTTTTCAAAATTTAATCAGAAAAAACCAATAACATTCAAAAATTCATCAAAAATTCATCAAAAAATCCAAAAAAATCCAAATCATCAAAATCCCAAAACATGTCGAAATATCAGAAAATCTTCAAAAATTCATCATTAAGTCTTGTCAGTCTTTCACCTTGTCGAACTACCTCATCTTTGAGCTTGAATGTAAGCAAGGTTGACCTTTGATCATCCCCGAGACAGTTAGGGTCAGTCCTTAGGCGTCCATCACATTGGTAATCTGTTTGCCCATCTATTTTATAGTAAGGTCAATCCTTAGGCATCCGTCGCATTGGCAATCCATTTGCCCACTTAGTCTGCATCTTAAGTCAGTCCTTTAAGTAATAAAATGGCAATCCATTTGTCCATCTTATCATCAAGTTAGTTGTCATCCGTCAAACTACGTGGTCTCTACATGTATAACGTAGGTAAGGCTCATCTATGGATTAGCTCCCGAGACCCCTAGGATAGGTCTCTAAGTTAGTCTATTCGTCGTAAATCCTGAAAATACCAAAAACATTGAAAAATCTTGAAAATACCAAAAACAGCCTTAGAATATTTGAAAATCCAAAATGGTGCATCCATTTCATCTCCCTTTCACCCGTGATCGTCTCACTCATAATAAATCAATTGTTGCCTTCACCCTTTGGTAAGTTAGTCAGAAGCAAGTTTAGCAGGTTCCAAAGTGAACACTTAATCGTCAAAGTCTTAAGCCTAAGTCAGTAAGCAAGCAAGTTGGTCAACTCGTAGTATTAATAGGTTATCACCCAAATCAGTCCCATCAAAAACCCTGATCACTACATGTCCTAGGATGAAGCTTTCCCACGATGGACATAAGCATCAGGTACCCCATAGTAGTTTAGCCTTGGCTAGTGGTATGAAGAACATTGGATTGTTTGTTTACTTTATTTGGTCTTTTTGACTTATCTTATTTTGTGCTCATTCCAAGGACCTCTAGATGATGCCTAAACAAAACAGGTTTAGAGAGAAAGGAATGGGGCAATGATCATTATCTTTTACCTGCTATGCTTATGGGATACGCTTGTAAAATAACCTAGTTATGCATGTTTTGTTTGATTTGTAGGGAGGATATTTTAAGTATCTTGTTGACCACATTGGAAAGCTTGTTTTTCTGTGCTTTGGTCTGAGATATTTAGAATGTTTGAACTACATCCTGAATAAAGTATGAATGCTAAGTGTGAACAAAAATACTCCTATCTAATTTTCAAGTCAAAGTCCATCACACTAGGTACCACGCCATCCTGGTTCTTAATAGCTCGATGCGTTGTACCCATGTGTGTTATCAAACATAACATAATTGATCTTTGAAAATCTCAATTCCTATATGCAAATGTAAAATCACCATCATCATCCTCACTAACTCATTAACTATGCAATTCTTCTATCTTTTTTCCACAGTAACATGGTATTATAACAGTAATCAAAACATCGCTCATGCATACATCCTGCATCCACTAGTTAGTTAACATCAGAAGAGCATTATATCATATCAATATCTTAAGTTATGAGGAATAATATTCATTATTCTAGACATCTTAAGACATCATACATCATCATTACACCATTACCATTACCATTTGCATCCATTACCATTATTAATACGCATTACATCATTTAAAGCACATAAAATACAAAAACAAATGCATTCATTACATTGCATCACATAAACCATAAGGATAGAAACATCTCATAACATCACACATTTGCATTCACACATCTGTATCTACATCATAAAAAGGGTGAATCATCTTATATATATCATCAAAAAATCACTGTTATAATACAAAATTGAATCAGGTGTCCATCGAATACATAATACAATAAGGCCAAAATATTGCAGCCCATATATCAAAAATGAAGCAAAATTATCATGTGATCAAAAAGGAGGCGGGCCCTACCAGCTGCTGCCCTCCCCATCCTGTCTCTCATTGTGTGCCTCTATCGGCCGCCTCCCCGTCTGTTGCAAAAATTTTGGCACTCTGTTGCCTGATGGTACTACCTACTAGTAATGATGTTGATAATACTCGGCCTCTCTGATAGCCTCTCTATAATCCCAAATATTAATCGATCGGGCCCGAGATGAGGATGTTACACTCTCTAACTTCCATCGCCGGCCTATCTCCTGATCCCTCTCAAATTGTGCCTGGTCCCTCTCCACAGTTAGAACCTGTATCTACCCCTGTAGCTATTGAATCAATGCATCTCGATGGTCAGGCTACCCTGTTGGCTGTCCTGCTGGTTGTCCTGCTGGCTACCCTGCCGGCTGTCCTGCTGGCTGATGTTGAGGATCTACCCTCGATTGACCATCCTGATCTCCTACTCGAATAGGTGACTACTGAGCCCCATCCCTAGGAGGTATCTAATGAGGAGGTGCCCCACCTCGTCCTCTGCCTCACCCCCTACCACCTGCCCGACCCCTGCGTCTGCGCCGTGGGGCAACTGCACCTAGAACTGTCAATCTAGGAGGAGGCCTGAACCATGCCCTATAAGCTACGATGACTCCTACATCTACCGTCCCCTAATCATATGGCCATGGCTAGGCCACTAACTAGCTAAACAAGGACATTGCCTCATCTACTAGGATGGGCTAGCCCCATGTTGTCTCCCTAGTAGTGCGTGTGAAGATGGCCACATACTGGTCATCTGTCCTATCCTGTACCTCCTCGAACTGGTGAGCAACCCTATCTGGAAGATATCTCTCAATCTTTGTATGCTCTTAGCCCTACATTAGCCTATCCTGTCGAGCGAAGAAGAGCTACTGATCATCATTTATCCATGGACCAATACCCATCCACGGTCTCCAGATGAACTCTCTCATCTCATCGAGTACTCGCCACCAGTATGAAATACCACCTACACCAGTAAAGGAAAAATGCATCAAAGCCCCACCATATAACCAAACAAGGGGGTCATCTATCTCTAAAGGAACTGGGGTAATGTCTGGATGGAGCACTAAGATCCTCTCCCATCCCCACATGTGCATCAAGGTGCCTCCTGCCTCGATGGACCTGCTATCCATATAAACAAAATCGTGAAGGTCTCTGTAAAGGGATGCCAGTAGTATTGGTCCCTAGGCAAAGCACTCCCTCTAATGGACCATCTAATCCCATGCAAGTCCCCATCTTGGATTGAAATATCAGCCCCGTTGATCAGGTACCACAAGGCCTAAGATAATCGTAGCAATGATTAATCGATATGTGTGCATGCGGTCAAGATATATCTCTAGATCAATCTGACCATTACAAAACTCAATGATGTCCATCTGCATTACCCTGTAGTAGGCCTCTCTGCTGGCATCTAGATCATAAATAACTCGGGTCCCATGAATGGGCAAGTGAAGGATGCACCATACATCCTCAAGTGTGATGGTGGCCTCGCCGGTAGGAAGATGGAATGAAGAGGTCTCACTGTGCCATCGCTCTGCTAGGGCAGTAAGCATGCCTAGGTGAGCTTGAATAGGAGGGGCATACACAATGTACTAAAGGCCAATAGCACCAAGGTGCTCCTGGACCAACTCAGGCATAGCCGCTAATCTACTAAGTACTGGCCATCGGTGCTCCCATGAATAGAGTACGCCAGGCTCCTCCTACATAGGAAAACCAGTCGTGTCAGAAAAATAAAGTTTCAAAGTTCAAATTTTCTTAAATTGGAAAATGCGGCGCTGTTTGCGGGTGCGGTGCAGTTTGGAAAGTTCCAAACTGCACCATCATGACAGAGTTTGTCATTTTTCCAATTACAAAGTGACCCATGGGGTGCACTTTTCATATGCGGTCCTATTTGGTGCAAACCCTAAATTCCTAACTGAGTCGTGCAGTGAAGAATGGACATGCAATGGACTTTGAAATAACTAAATGCAAAATTGCAAACTGGCTCGCGTGGGGCAATTCACATATGCGGTGCAATACAACACTACACGGTTGCAATAAGACACTTTCAGCAATGCCATATGGCACCGTGCAGTTTGAACCGAACCCTAACCCTATTTAATGCACGAAAAATGATAAAATTAAAAGACGAACAAGTGTACATACCACGGGTCCTGCGCCTACTATCTACTGATGTGTCTAAACCCTCTCCATCACGTGCTTGGGAAGCTATCATTGCACAATTTCCACTCAAACTCAGAGCTAAAAGTTGGAATTTTCTAAAGGGTAAGATTGCAAAATGAATTGAAAATGACCCCTCACGGTCTATTTAAGCCTAAAAAAATTAGGGTTTTTTGACCTAATGTGACCTCCCAGCTTGGGTTTTGGTCCCCTGAACCCGTTTTTGTCTAACTGAGAGTCATTTTGCATCCCTTCTGGCATTTTAAGTAGTTTTCTGGCATTCCGAGGCATTTCTGGCTTGTCGATCACCTTGTTATCTTTTTTCGTGAGATCACCCAAAAATTCAAAATTTTTGTCCAATCTCTCAAGGGGGCAATATCTAGCAGTATACCTGTACTGAGGCAGCAGTGGGGCATCTAATGATTTTCAAGAAAATCTGGACCTTGTTTGATCGCAGCAGTTTATTCTTTGAATCAAAGCAACAAGTACATTGCTTCAAAGAGGGGCAAAATGTAGACATGGAGAATGAACAAGTTCGTTTTGGCACACCTGATCTCGATTTACTAACAATGTTTCCTCTCAAATCAAATTCTCAGCATTTCACCACTTTCTATCCCTTAATTCGATAAATCATTATTAAGTGTATCACCTCCTTTGATTAAATTAATCAGTTTAATTTAACCCTATATTGTTGTTTAATTAAATAAATCATTTTATTTAATTAAAATCTCTAAAGTCCTCCTATTAAATTGAACCTTATTTGATTTAATCTAACACATTCCTTCTTTATTAAATAAATCAAATCATTTATTTGATAAATCATCTCCTCTCAATTTTGACTTAAATCAATTCACAAATTTAAGTCTAAAATGGTCACATCACCTAATTCTTCATTAATTTAATCAAATCCATGATTAACTTAATCCCTCTCACTAAAATTCTCTAAAGAATGCAACTTGCACAATAAATCAATTACTTTGATTTATTAATTCTCCTATTTTCCTTCACAAAGCATCAAAAAGGGAATATTCCTCTTTTGAATTCAAAAAGTCCAAGTGGACTTGGTCCTTCCAACAAGGCATTAAAAGCCTCTTACATGTCCTTGACCTTGAGCCAAGTGACATTAACTTCATTCCTTTTCCCTCTTTAACATGTCATTTCTCAAGTTTGAAATGCCACCTAATGGCATTTATTGGCACATTGGCCAAAACCTACACATTCCTCATCCAATCACATGTGGACAAGTGGCACAATGCCATTTGATGATCTTTTATCCCACATTGCTCAATCTTGCTCATTCTTCCAAGATTTGAATCTATAAATTGGAGACTCTTCTCCTCAATTTTCATCCACAATTCATATGCAAAGTTACTCTCTCCACATTGAGAGCTAATTTTGCCAATTTCATCCAATCATCCACTATATTTGAGGTTTCGTAACAAGGTTATGCTCAAATATTTTTGGAGATTTGACCATTTCTCTCACTCAATCAAGCATTTTCAATTAGGAATTGGGAAAGGGCCAATTGCAACATATCATTGGCACCAATTCCCCCATAAGATCTTTAACTTATTTTCTTAATTAGGATTTAGTTTGAGTTTCTTACTTCATGTTCTTCATTTTTCCTAATCTTAGCTTAATAGGTGGATTTCATGGGGAATCCTTCAATATTTACATGCATATTTGATCTAACACTAACAATGTTTGACTTCTTTGTGCATTTGTAGGTTTAGGGGTTCACAGAAATGATTTCGAGAGTTTGGAGTCAAGAGTTGGGCATTTAGTCTACCTTTTATCTATAATAATTTCATAAGTTTGGAGGGAGGTCTCGATCAGTAAGATATAAAAAATTGTTCAAGGATTTTTGGTTGTAAGGGATCAAGCAAGTTACTTAACATTTATCTGTGAGTTCAATGTCTGATATTTGATGTCTAAATTTCTTACTCTAATTTTAGTATTAGAACTTGGACATTTTACTTAATACTTCATCAAAACATGCTTTGAAATAAACCATACATTTAACTCATTATGATAAAGGTTTTTATCTTAAGGCATTCGGGGTCAGGTTTCGATGATGTTTCTTAACTTCTACCTCAATAATAAGTTAAGAAAAAGGATATACTTGACAAGTGAGCTCCAATAAACTTTGAAAACATAGGTTTTTTATCTAGGTCCCAAAGGTCAAGTTTTAGGTCTTTGACTTATTCTTTGCCAAACCATATTAAAAACATAACCCTAACAATCAAAATTGAAACCAAAAACTTTGAATATAAAAACTCCTAAGTTAGTGGAAGGTCAATGGTCAGGCTTCAAGGAATTATTCTAGCGAGTAATACATAGGTTATTTAAAGAAGAAACCAACCTACCAACACCAGACACTTGAAAAAATAATCTTAAAAAAACCTACGTAAAAACCCTTAGCAAGGTTGGAGATTGATTTCTAATTGAATGATGTCATAAACATCCTTGATCAATGCATCAAGACAAAAATAAATTTTGTGGCATGAGAAAGGAAAAAAATAAAAGAAGATGAGGAAAGTAATGAGGAAAAATAGAAAAACTAAAGGAAAGTAAAAAAAATAGGGTAAAACTAGGAAATGAAATATCAAAATGATCAAAGGAAACACATAGAAAATTGTACATCAAAAACTACGAAAATGCCATGAAATCAAAGGAAAACATGAAAAAAATCATGGTGCCTGTTTCACAAAAAACTGCCAACCTTCGTGGTTTGTATTTTTATCTTCGCGGTTGTGCCTTACTTTTAAATCACTCACAACCTTCGACTGTTCCATGTGGCTTCCTCTCGAGGATTTTGGTTTTTCCATATCGCTTTGCTTTTTCCGGTCTCCATCTGTGCGACGCATGGCTTTCTTTGGCCACTTTCTAAATTGGGCCCACCATGCAGTTTCTATCGTTTGTCATGTGCCACGTGGCTCCCCCTCGGAGTAGTTCTTTGTGCGTCAGTTATCTGGGAGTTGCTATTGCACCATTTGTGCTTGCTTGCTGCCATGTTTTGTCTTTTGGTGTCGCGTGTTCATTTTTGCTACTACATGGTTTTTTGTTCCTTGCGACGACATTGTTGGCGTGCTACTGGGTGATCATTTTTTCAATGGTTACTTGAGATGATCTGAGGCGTCGATGTTGGCTTGCAAATTTCTTTCTTTGTGGTCATTCAGGTAGTGGACTGGCCTATTTATGTAGCCCTTTTCCTCTTTTTTAGGTTGGTTGTTAAGTTGCTAAAAGCTCCTGAGCACTGCGAAAAAACCTTTGCAATATTTTTATTAAACTTGAAGACCATAGACTATACCAATCATTCAACCTTTTTTCTTTTCATTTACCTAGTAAGATTGTTAGTCTGTGCTGTTGTTTTTCCTATAATGTATGAATTCCTGTTCTTCAAATTTTGTAATCTTTCATAGCTAGATAAATGCAGATCATGTTTTTCAACTCCTTTGTGCTGGCTAGGGTTATGTCAGATTACGCTATGCATTTTGAAGGTGTTTTCTATGTTTTAAAGTGCTTCTAAGAAAATTATTTAATAAACAACATCTGGTGGTTCGGGCCTTTGCATCTAGCACTGTGCTCTAGTAAATTCGTTTATGATTTTGGCGCATCACCTTTAGCTTAGATTTTATGTTTTTAAATCTTTCTAACCTTTTACCTCCCCCCACTAAATGAAGAGCCAGCTTCGATAAAACCCCAGAGGTCACTGAGCTAGCACACTATGTCCCCCAATAGCTAAGTTTCCCATAAGACTTGCTACATGCAAAATTTTGCGTCAACAGTTCTTTTTCTGGCATGCCCGATGCGACGCAAACTAGCACGTTCGCTTGATCTTATAGGGTTGTATGAGCCATCAGCCCATAACTAGGTCAGAGACTACAAGACTTCCTAGCCATCTCGTACCACCCTTAGTGACTTTGCATCGGAGAGGCTGCCGAGGTAGTCTTTCACCTCCTTTGTTTCCTCCTTCTCCGTAGTCGCCTTCTTCTCCTGCACCTATGGCTGCTAGAAATTATGTAGCCTAGGATGCTGGCAGTCCTTTAGTAGCACCTGTGCCTCTTGCAGTATGGGCCCCAATCCCTACTTGTACTTTAAAAGCTATCCCTAAGTATTCTTGGGATGAGTCAAAGACATTGACAAAACACTAGCAAGATGTGATAGATGTATGTCTAGTACACGATGTGTCAAATAAAACTGTAGCTCTCAGATTACTTGCTGCCTCCTTCTGAGGAAAGGAGCTGAGCTGGTATAGAACTCTTGAAGCTAATACTATTGCTACTTGGGACCAGCTCAGAACTCCATTCTATGAACATTTCTCAAATGTTGGTTATAGATCATTGCTATATCATCAGTTGTCTAGTATAAAGCAAGATCCCCATGAAGCTCTGCCTGATTTCAACACATGTTTTCATTCAACTTGGCATAGAGTGCCTATTGGCAGCCAACCACCTCTAGATCTGGCATTTATGTTCTACCTAAAGTTGATTAATTCTGATATATCCATGTTGTTGTAGGCTCTTGGGAGAGAAACTCTACCTAATGCTTATGCCTTGGCTGTCACTATGGAAAATAACCTAATTGCTGCTAGGAAGTTGGCACCAAGACCTATCATGTCATTGTTCCCTGAGTGCAATGCCATGGAATCTGAAGTTCCTTCAACCAGCATGCCTACAACTCAACCCAAGTCTATGTACGTTTATCCCAGAACAACTCCGAGCGTAGCTCCGAGTGTAGCTTCGGTGCCTAACCCCCTGATGGCCGAGATGAACGAGATGAGAGAACAAATGCAGGCCATGACTAATGAATTAAATACTATGAAGCGGAAACAATATAGCTATTAGAAGCCAGCATACCAAAATTATCAAGGTGGAAAAGCTCTGTACCAACAAAATCAGTGGCAAGATAGATCACATGGAAATACTCAAGCACAACCGAATAACCAAGTTGTTCTAGACACCCTGTCGATATAGACAGTACACTCCAGTTCAAGTAAAGAGTTTGTTACGGGACATAATAACTTAGCCAAAGATGCCAATTCATGGTTTTTTCCTTGCAATGATGCAAACATACCCCGAAATTGTTTGCGGGGAAATTTGCAACAAAAGATTGCGGAACAATGTAGCTAAGGTAATGTACCTGATCCCGCCAATCAGTCCTATGCTTCTCAACAGATGGAGAACGCAGTCCTCACCACTCAAATGCAAGGGATGTCCATTCAGCAAGAGTCAGGCATAGTTCTAGACCAAGCCCTCTTTTCATGGATGGAGGGAGAGGAGTCAGCATTTCCGAATGACATCCTTATGCATAAAGTGCTCCAAGTGCAATCTGAATACAACATGCTTTCAAAGCATAGATTCACTAGAGAGTTCACACCCTTGCCTACCAATGCTTCATCTCAGTCGAAACCTAGCCCATCAATAGGCCTATTTCCAATCCCACCATATTCTAAGGCAGTTATTCCTAGCTCTCCAAATCCACTTCCTCTGAAGGTGAAGGCTCCTACAATCACCCCTATTATTTCCAAATAGCTAGATATACTAGCCACGAGGCCTACACCAACTACAAAACCTAAGGAGCAAGCAATCGTGGCTCATTAGTCATGAGCACAGTTCAATGTGGTAGAAAAATTGAAGAAGTCATCTGCTAATGCCTCTTTGTGGGATGTCTTGGCTATTCTGGAGCAGAAAGTGCTATTACAAAAGGCATTGTCGGGAGAGGAAGATGCGAAGGTGCCTAGTCAGCCTAGTGAAGAAAAAATATCCAAACCGGACCTAGATAAAGTTCTAACAATTCAACCAAAAGAAAAGCTCGAAGTCGGAAAAGAGAGTAAGCCTAAACCCAAGCCTTTCTTTCTACCACTTATCATTGGTGACAAGTTGTTACATAATTGTATGATCAACTCTGGTGCTAGCACCACTGTCATGCCTAAGCAAGTAGTTGATGCTTTGGGTTTAAAATATGAGCCTCTTAATAAGGGATTCATGTAGCTAGATGGGAATAAAGTTGATACCGTTGGGGTAATCAAGGGACTGCCTATGACATTTTTTTCCTGCCCCAGTATCACTGTAGATCAGGATACCATATTCATTGATATTCATCCTCTATTTGGGATTTGTGTGTCCTGAGAGTTCACACCAAATGTCAGAGGATATCTAGCATTGGACTAGTCACACCTAATTTTGAGGACCAAAAATGGAGCCAAGATGAAACTACTGTCGGAAACTTTGCATTCTGAACATGTTGTTGATGAGGCCCTGCTTAACTTTGAGGCAACACATACTTCAATTACTTAGGAAGAGAGGTTCAATGTTGAATTTCTAAAAGAAGAAGAGGCTACTAGCTCCCGGATGGAGGATGAAGAAAATTTGTTGAAAGAGTTTATTGATACAGACCCTATCGGGAATTACCATGCAACTGGCCTCAGAACCTATGTTATACATGAAGAGGGGCAGATTATTCCCAAAGTTACTAAAGAGTCTGGAGATGAAAAATCCTCAGAACTATGGACTTTGTACTTTGATGGGGAAAGATGTAGAGTAGGAGCTGGAGAGGTAATTTGTTTGACATCCCCATCCGAGGAAAATACCTTGAGGTCATATCACTTCCAGTTCACCTACTCGAACAATGAAGAAGAGTATGAAGCTCTTGTCCATGGTTTGAGTCTTGCAGAACAAATGGGTGCAAACCAGATAAGTGTGTTCAAAGATTTGGAGTTGGTGGTCAACCAAATCCGTGGAATTTTTTTTGTAAATAATATCTGTATGCAATCCTACCAACATAGAGTCTGGGATCTTATTAACAACTTTGAGGAATTTAATATTCAGGCTATACCGAGGGAAAAGAACTCTGAAGCTAACTGCATGGAAACTATCGAAGCTCAGTTTGAGCCGACCTTCGAGCTATTGAAAAATAAGCATGCGGTGAGAGTAATTGTAAGACCCATTGTTCCAAACAACAAACAAGATTGGAAATTGTTTGATAGTGATGTTCATATTGCATCATTTCTCCAATCATCTAGGGAATTCAATGATTAGCTGCAACAAAAGATTGCCGAAGCTTATGGGGATCAAGTTATCCATCTAAAATCCAATAAGCTTCTGAGAGGCCTGGTCACTTTGGAGAGCCTGTTCGATTTCGATGATGCAACAAGAGACAAATGAAGTATCGTAGTTGACAAGGGTGACTATACCAATTTTTTTAATGGAGAAGACAAAAAGCTCAAGGTTAGGAAGGAAGTTTCTCAAAAGAATAAGGAAAGACTAAGGTACTTTTGTGAAGAATATCCAAGTGTAGTAACCTGGTCATATGATGATCTTAAGGGATACTATTCCAAGATTATTGAGCATACAATTGAGCTATCGGAAGGGGCAAAGCCAGTTCATCAAAGACAGAGGCCTGTGAACCCAAAGAGGGAATCTCTCATGTCACAGGAATTGAATAAATTGATTCCATCCTGAATAGTGTTTCTAATCAAACACAACACTTGGGTGTCAAACCTAGTACTAGTCTGGAAAAAGAATGGAGATATACGACTGTGCATAGACTTCTGAGACTTGAATAGAGCATCCTTAAAGGATCATTACCCCCTGCCTTCAATGGAGGTAATTCTGTATATCGTAGCTAGGTCCGAAATGTTTTGAATGTTGGATGGCTTTTTAGGCTACAATCAAATTTGGGTAAAAGAAGAAGACCAGCACAAAACAATGTTCACCACAAAGTGGGGAACATATGCATATGTTAAGATGCCTTTTGGACTGTCGAATGTTAGAGCCACCTTTTAGAGAGCCATGGATATTTCCTTTAAATATTTAATCCATAAAATTATACTTATCTATCTGGATGATTTGACAATATTTTCAAAATCTGTTGATGATCACTTTGATCATTTAGAGCTTTGTCTTCTAGAAATGCTAGGAATTTGGGATTTCTTTAAACTTGAAGAAATGTGTGTTCGAAGTTCCCCAGGGGAAGATATTGGGGTATGTTGTCTCAAAAGAGGGAATTGCTATTGACCCTGAAAGAGTTGATACAATCCCAGAACTGTTGGTACCCGTAATTAAGAAGGGAGTGCAATCATTTCTAGGTAAGTTCAACTTTATTAGTTGATTCATTGTAGATTTTGCAAGGATCATTCGACCTATTACCTTGACGCTTAAAAAAGACCAAACTTTCAAATGGATGGCGGAGGCCAGAACAACTTTTGAGCTCATAAAGGAGGCTATATCTTCTTCCCCTATATTAATCAATCCGGACCTATCTAAAGATTTTATTATTTATATTTTTGGTGATGACAACAATATTTCCACTGTACTTATGCAAAAATATAATGAAGATAAAAGGGAGTCTCCTGTTGCTTTCTACTCAAGAACCTTAAAAGAGTATGAGGTATAGTTTTGTAGAAAAGCAAGCCTTTGCCATTGTGAAAGGGCTTAAGAAGTTTTGGATCCTGATATCATATAATAAGGTCATTGTTTGTGTACCACATCCTAGTGTGCAGGAGTATATCATGGAAGGAGAAATCACAAAGAAAAGAGACAATTGGATCACCAAGATCCTAGAGTATGATATTGAAGTCAGGCCTGTCAATATTGTCAAAGGAAAGGGACTATGCAAATACCTCACTCAAAATAGTGAACCAGTGACAGCGTTTGAGGCTTCGGAACCTGTGTTACTGGATGAAGAAAGCTCTCAGGGTGAATGGATAGAGGATAGAATGAACTTCATGCAAATGGGAAGGTATCCGATCAATCTACCTTCTTTTAAGAGGCATTTCTATCATTTACAAAATATAAATTATGTTCTCTTGGAGGGTGTCTTGTTCAAAAGAATTTTTAATGGCGTCTTGCTAAGGTGTATAACTGAAGAACAGGCCAAGAGAATATTGGATCAATACCACAATGGCCCTACTGGAGGACATTTTTTTGCAAGGAATACAACAATTAAAATTATATGTGCTAGTTATTTTTGGCCAACACTTTTCAATGATGCATTTTCATTAATAAAGTCTAGCAATGAATGTCAATTTTATGTCAGAAAGAGAAAGAATGTTGCTATGCCTTTGAGGCCCATAGTACTAGAGGAACACTTTACTCAATGGGGTTTACACTTCATTTTTATGATTAACCCTTTCTCCTCAGCTAGACACAGGTAGATATTTATAGCAATAGACTACTTCACCAGATGGGCAGAAGTAGTGCCATTGAAGAACACAACGGAAGTAGAGATTGTTAACTTCCTGGAGGAGTTGGTAGCTAGATTTGGCCCGCCAAAGACGATCATCTCTGATAATGACAAATATTTCCTTGGCTCAAAGATGAGCCAGTTGGCATTAAAATATGGGGTTTTCCTTAAAACCTCTTCCAACTATTATCCCCAAGGAAATGGCATCGCAGAGTCTACAAATAAAAATCTCATCAGGTTAATTAAGAGGATAGGCTTGGAACACTAGGGGAAATGGCATAAGAACCTCTGGACAACACTGTGGGTAGACTGACTCATGCCCAAGTAGATACTAAAGACATCTCCATAGGAGATGGTGTACATGAAGGAGACATTGTTGCCTATCACCATGGAAATCCTTGCCCTCTAGTTGCTTAAATCGTTAGAAATTGAACAAAATGGAGCAATGGAGGTATTTTTTTCTGAACTACTCAAGGATCAGGAAAAGAGAACATGTCGTTGAGGTGATGAATAGTTGCCATTAGGTGGTAAATAAGTGATTCGATAAAAAGGCATCAGATCAAGAGCTACAATGTGGGGACTTGGTGTTCAAGTTCAACGAGCATGGATCAAAGCCCGACCAACATGAAAAATTTGACAGTCTCTGGGAAGGGCCTTCCAAAATTGTCCAATGTAAACAGTTCACCTCTTTTGAGTTGGAAGACATGGAAGGTAGTGCCTCAAGTATTCTAGTTATTGAAATAGATGTTAAGAAATTTAATTAATTTTTCCTAAGTAATGGCTTTGTAAATTGTAAATATGTAAATTTTTTCCCCTGTTTTAAGTTTTGGGTTTTCTCAATGCTTTTGAAATAGAAACAATAGTGGAAGAAATAGAAAGAACATTGTAAATGAGCCAAGATTTGTGAAAAAACATAATTATTTTATATTATGGCCAAAAATTTTACATTATAAAAGATAGGTGCTAGTGGCCTTGTATCAAAATATATACATAATCCGCTATGGAGCAGAGGTTGGAAAGAGGGAAAAAAATAAAAATTGGGGACTATCTTGGTTCTTAGATTATCAAACATTAGACAGACCAACAATGGTAGCAACCAATGGCGCGGAATCAGGGAACACCATTCTTTCAAAGTCCTCGTACCATTGGAGGTTTTAGAATGGTTTGATGTAATGTACCCGCATGAGGAAAAAGTAGTTGGCATGGACCTTGGTGCGATGCTCCTCATGAGTCTCCAACTTGAAACTGAACAGGAAGGGCCTGGTTGGCATGAGTCCTCCATGTAGCTGCAACAAATGTAGGTTGCAAACTGAGGGGACGCCGTGATCAAATTTGGCAACACACACTATTTCCTCCAATCCGTCGAGGTAGCACCGAGGGAACACTCGCTTCGTCAAATTCAGGATCTTACGTTTGGAGACACTGATATCCAACAACGAGGTGATGAAGTGGGGACAAATGCTAATGTTGACCCAGTATTGTTCCTCATACTCCACGCAGTCCTTGCCAAGAACCCATTTAATCGCTTTCACATATAGTAGGTTCTTTACACTTGTCATGCACTTCAAGTGGCTACATCTAATTTTTCCCAAGAAAGTGGCTTGGGTCTTTTTATAGACTAGTCTAATTGGCATCTCCATGTTGCTCGCTACTCTAGCTAGAAAATGAAAATTGCTAAAATAATTAAGGCTTGCTAAGAAAAGAAAGCTAGAAATAATTGTGGTTTGCAATGTTTCTAATGGCCCTATTTATAGATTGGTCGGGGTTCACCTGGTGAGGCAAGCCATAATTGTGAAAGAGGCAAAGTGTGTTGCCAAGCCTTGATTTTTAGTGTTGCGGCATGTGAAGTGAAGGGAATAATCAAGTACAGTTGCAACTTGCTCTGTTCAAGTTGCCAAATTCAATCATTTCAACAAGTGTCTACATAAGGAGTCATTGTCCCATCTAAATCAAGGCAAATATTTTAAGCAGGCTATTGGGTGATGTGCGCAAGTACAATCAGGAAAATTAGTAAATGCAAAAGAGCTTGCAAAAGAAATGGCAAGGTTGTTGTGGTCCGTTGTTCAAGAAAAATCAAGCACCACCTCACGTGAATTCATGTCTCTTAAATATGGAGAGAAATTGGGCAGGTTGGCAATCTTTTCACATGCATGAAAATTTGGTGACACATATAGCAACTAAATGTGAAAGGCTGGCACATACACTCGCTCAGCCATTTTTCACGAAAATAAAAAAAATAGGTTTGGCATGCAAAATGGCACATTTATTGTGAGGATTTATCAAAAGATAAAAATGGCTAGGTCATTCACAAGAGAGAAAGAGTTTTTTAGAAGCTAAGTCATTGACGAAGGTTTGTGAAAAATTATTGGGAATAAAGAGAAATGGCTGAGATTGCAAAAGGTTCAACACCAGCCCTGGCTCCAGTGAGTATTAATGAACAAATATTAAAGGTACCTTGTGTGAATATCTATAGCCAAGAGTCTTACGCTACCCCAGGTATCCCAACAAAGCCATGTTGGCCCTTCACCAGTCAAGCAGATCAGGGAAAACTGAGCAAGGTTCCTCATAGAAACCAAGCTTTAGTAGTGGAGGATTGGGATAATTTCTTTGATCTTGAGTTATCCCAGAATCCTAAGAACCTTAGAGAAGCTACATGTGAGAGAATGAAGAAAATAATAGGCACTTTCTACCAGCATCTATGGGACTATGGGCTTCCCCAGTATATGGTTCCTCTGGTGCATTATTGCCCATATATTGTAGCAGCATGCACAATAGGCTTCAACTCGGAGACCGCAGTGATAAGTGCCACTAATTTCATGGTAATCATCAGCCCCGAAGCTATTTAGGATATGTTATGCATCCTGCTCCCCTTGATCAAGGATGTTGAAATTTTTGACATAAAAAGGATGCATGAAAAGTGGGGAACACTCAGGATGGCACCATAGTTTTACCACGTTGAAATTGCTCAGCCAACACATGTTTCAACGCCACCCAAATTTCCATTTAGTCTGGTTGCTTTAAAACCTAGTTCTTCTTCCATATATTCTATGTTGGTGCTGGTGTGTGGTCTGGATATAGACAAGCAGGTCCTTGAATTTTAGACATATCTCAGCTTTATGTTGAGAAAAAATAACGTGTTTTTGCTTATGGACTTTGCAAAATTTATTAGTGATGGGATGAAGTAGCAGCTGCAATACTTCTAGGTCACTTTTAGGTTCAGGTATCCCTCTTCCCTGACCTACTTAATATTGCATCAAAACCCAAACTATTTCATGACATTTATGTCTCTGGCTATTTTCGACGAAAGCAACCAAAGGAAGCCAGTTTTGACATGGACTCTTGTCCTGTCAAAAAAATTTGATTACTATGCATTTTCAGATTCGTTCTTAGCCCCAACTTTGCAGGCTTTGGATAGAGCTTGGATCAACATGTTCACGTGCCTATTGCCAAGACATAAAACTTGGTTGGGAAAGCTTGTGCCACCCTACGATTGGTTCTTTGGCATAGATCTCACTATGCTCTACATGCAGGGTTTCACCCGAGAACTTTTTTGGCTCCTGCGCTTTCCTTCTGACAGAGTGTTGGCCGTTGAAGCAATGATGCAGCTATGTAATATTGATAATGATTACTAGGGAGGAAAGCATTTAACCTCCTATTTGATATTGTCGGTCATGTTCAGCTTCGTGTCACTGGTTAAGAAAAGGACTTCGAAGATTGATACTTCAGAGATTCTATACTCGAAGTTGGGACATCTTGGGTTGGTGGTTATCAATGACATCTAACAATAAAACCCTGAAAACAATTTATCGGAGGTTGGCATAAGAATCTCACATCAGTCCCGGCCATTCTGGGACCCTTAGAGAAATGTTGAGGAGGGAAATTTGAGGTTAGATGTAGGCCTTGAATATTTTCCTACTACAGACAAGCAACCACCATGGCTGAAATTTTACTACATAGCGGGGAAGGCCAACCCAAATTAGAAGATCAACCAGTCCCTCTGCACCCAATTGAATAAGCTTGAATGGAGGCCCGAGAAAATTAGAGACTTCTTGATATACTGATAGGAGACTAAGGCAACCACCAAGGTTTATGAAGAGGTGGGTCTTGATGAAAAATTTGATGACGTCTGCGAGCATGAACATCCAAACATAGAAAGGTCTCTGAACCCTTCAATGTTAGTGCAACACTATGAGAAGGGAGGGACTGCTGTGGAGCCTGGAGATGAGGTAACTTAGAATGCCCCTATTGCTGGAGAAGATCTAGTGTATGAGGAAGATGTCAGGGAGAAGTCTACACAATGGGAGGATTTATCAAGTGCACAAACATCAGAGCCATCCATCTCCTCTAAATCAACCCGGAAGAGGCCACAGACTACCAGTCGTATTCGGTAGGTCATTGTTGACCTTGAGGACTCTCCAAAGTAGAAGCGGTCGTGAACGAGACAATCCAGCAGAGAGGAAGGGCAGTTGTAGGAGGAAGTGGTCATATCGTCTGCAACTCCTCACGAGCCTCAGGTATTATTTCCTCCCTCCTCTCTCTCCACTATGTCTTTGGTCTTCTCTTCGTCTGCCCCAACTTTTTCCTTTGCACTAGCTTTGTCTTTCTTTGGGTCCTGGGTAGCCTAGTCTTTTCCCTCTTGGTTTTCAATTTTCATCCTCCGCTTTCCATTCCACCCCTGGGACTCAAATGGTTGCCAGAATTGACCCAATGAACAAACAATTTTCATCCTCAAGGCCTGGCTTATTGGTTGGTGCTCCCTCTTCTTTTTCCCCCATCATGTTTTCATCACCTCTGAGCGGTCAATTCACCCCAACTTTTTCCCTGGCCATTATCACAAGGCTTAGCAAATCCAATGATGTGCTGAACACACTCTCTTTCCCATTAGTAGTCCCTTGGGAATTTCCTTTTTATGGTAGGATGGGAATCCCTTCCCAAGAATATTTCTCATAGGTGGAGGCAAATAAGAGCGTCTGAGCTAGCCGAATTCAAAAGAGGAGACAAAAGGATGCGGGTAGGCCGGTAGAGCCTCTCTTGCAAACTTTGTTCAATGAGAGCCAAAATTCATTGATTTTTGCAAAGATCACTCCTAATGTGATTAAACCGGTAGGAGAAATGTTGTCGAGTGATTACTCTATCAACGCCATTGGACTCGATTTGCAGAAAGCTTATCCATAGGATAAGGTCAATCTGATGGAGGAAACTCAAAAAATAGTAACCACTGATTACCTCAAGCTCAATCGCCAAGCAACGAAAAAGGAGGAGCAGATATCAGAGCTAAAGGGAAAGGTTGATATCTCGGTGAACAAATATAAGGCCCAAGAAAATGAGATAAGTTTCCTGCAAAAGGAGAGAAGTGCCTTTGAAGGCACGATCAAGGAGCTCTAGCTTATGAGCATGATAATTGTCCTGACCCTCCAAAGCGAGGCCAAGCAGAGCCGGGCGAAGGAAGAAAATTTTCGTGCTAACATACTCCAGCTAAATGAAAGTATAAAGTGGCTCCGACAAGACACAAGTGATGAAGTAAATGAAATTAATGCCGCCTTGGAGTCAGAAATCCAAATGAAGAAGGTGGCCGAATTGGCCTTAGAAGAGAAAGAAAAAGAGATTTCCAACCTAGAATAATAGGTGTCTACACTAAGTGGAGGCCTATCAAAGCTAAGGGTGGACTTGAGAAGCAAATTAGCGAAGTTGGATACTTTGAGGGCCCAACCTTTTTCACTATAGATGAGCTCATTGTAAATTACCAAGGAGTTATATGCATCATAATGGGATAAAGTCAAGGCATTATGCCTTACTTTGCAGCCCACCCTGCAATTTATTTTGCAAGCGGCTAGCCTATGCAGAACTGTAGGTGAAACAATTTAGTAGATATACGAGGTAACTTTTGATAAGGTTTTGAAGGCAAGGATTTTTTTGGGAAAATTGTATATAGCTTCCAATGAGGTTCTCAGTGGCGTAGGTATCGAGGACCGAACAATGGAAGCCATGAGTGCAAGAATCCTCATTTCTATGCATGAGGCTGTCCAACAAGTGGTAGAATGCAAGGCCAAGTTGAACCAGGTTACCAGTGACATGCAGACAAAATTTTCCTCCTTAACTCAGAGAGTGCTTCCTTCACCCTTCATCACGGATCAAGCGGTAGCTAGTGTTGAACATATTGTTGCAAGGATCAAAGAAAAGAAGCTAGACCTTTATGTTTTCCAATCTTTTGATCAGTCTCCGACCGTTGAGAAGATTGAGGGGATCATGCATTAGTTGGCACAGCTCTTCTTCTAGCTAGAATTAGAGACAAAAATATTCGGTAGATTGCCTTTCAAGAAAATTATCGATCTCAGGTTAGCACAAGAAAATTTTTTGGGTCTCTTCGTGCCTTCAAACGAAGTCTAGACTGGACTACAAGCTGCCCTCTTGAAGTTGTGAGCAATTATAGGATGTTGAATCGAGGTTTCTGGGGTTCTTCATTCCATGAACAAAATTTTTCTGTGAGTCACCAAACTATTTCATAAAAACCACCAACCTTTGTGGTTTTTATTTTTATCTTCATGGTTGTGCCTTACTTTTAAATCACTCACAACCTTCGGTGTGTTCCACGTGGCTTCCTCTCGAGGCTTTTGGTATTTCCATATCACTTAGCTTTTGCTAGTCTCCATTTGCATGACGTGTGGCTTTCTCTAGATGCTTTCCAAACTAGGCCCACCATGCAGTTTCTATCGTTCGACGTGTGCTATGTGTCTCCCCCTCAGATCTTTTCATTGGGCATCCCTTATTCTTTTTTCCAGGCCCCGTCTTCTTGACGTGTGGCAGTTTTTTGTGTGTCGGTTATCTGGGAGTTGCTATTACGCTGTTTGTGCTCGCTTGTTGCCATGTTTTCTCTTTCACTGTCGTGTGTTCATTTCTTCTATTGCATGGTTTTCTGTTCCTTGCGACGACATTGCTAGCATGCTCTTGGGTGATTGTTGTTTTCAATGGCAGCTTGAGATGATCTGATGCATCAATTTTGGCTCGCGACTTTCTTTCTCTATGGTCATTCATGCGGTGGACTGGCCTATTTATGCGGCCCTTTTCATCTTTTTTAGGTTGGTTGCTAAGTTGCTAAAATCTCTCGAGCACTCAGAAAAAGCCTTTGTAATATTTTTATTAAACTTGAAGACCATAGACTGTGCCAATCATTCGGCCTTTATGCTTTTCATGCATCTAGTAAGACTATTAATCTGTGCTATTATTTTTCCTATAATGTATGAATGCATATTCTTCAGCTTTTGTAATCTTTCATAGCTAGATAAATGCAGATCATTTTTCTCAACTCCTTTGTGTTGGCTAGGGTTATGTTAGATTATGCTATGCAATTTGAGGGTGTTTTCTATGTTTTAAAGTTCTTATGAGAAAATTACTTAATAAACAACATCTATTGGTTTGGGCCTTTGCATCTAGCACAGTGCTCTGATAAATTTATTTATGATTTTGGCGCATCGACTTTAGCTTAGCTTTTATGTTTTGTTGTCTTTATAACCTTTTACCTTCCCCCACTAAATGAAGAGTCGGCTTTGATAAAACCCCAAAGTTCACTTAGCTAGTGCACTATTTACCCCAATAGCTAAGTTTCCCATAAGACTGCTACTACATGCAAAATTCTGCGTCAACAGTGCCTACCTAGAAAAAGAATGCAGGAGTAAAGGAAAACATGGGTGAACACAAAACCACATGCACACAAAACAAAATGAAATAACACCCATACCATGAACATCAAAACAACACAAGCACACGATAATGGTGGAAGGAAGCACATATGAGGGTTTTTCACAAGCTCATGAGAAGTTTCAAAGCTCTCAAATTTCTTCAATCACATAAAGGTGAATGAAAAAAATAGCTTACCATTTACGTAGAAACCCCTTTGGTGACTCTAACTATCTTCCATTAATTTCCCATAAATTTTCTATCAGTGAAATAAATTTTCCTAATGGATGTGATTGATGCGATAGTCAAAGCAACAAGACATTGTTGTAATCAGGGTTTCAAGGTCAGACATTTTATTCAATGAATACCCAGACATGTGAATGCCTTTATCGCAAACGACCAGCATAGAGTATCAAATAGACATTGGAGGTTAGGGTTGAACCATATGGCATGAAAATATGGTGAAGCTTGAATTGCCAAAACCTGACAACATACTCAAGAGAAAGGTAAAACAAAGAGGAAGAAAGAAAGAAGGAAAAATGAAAGAAGGAACAAAATAAAAAACGAAGGGAAAAAGGAAAAGAAGGTAAAGAAGGAAATAAAAGACAACATGGAAAAAATGAGAGAAACAACACACAAAAATAAGAGGAGGCCCTCATTTTTCTTCTAAAAAAATGGGGCATGAGTGCAAGGAACAATAAGTAGAAACCAACAAACAAAATGCTTAAGAAGAATTTTATCCTCAAAAAATTTCAAGTAGACTTAAACTCGAAGGGATTAAGAACCCAAAATTAAGAAAAGGAGTTTGTGTCAATCTAAGCATTTTACCAACCTACCCATCACAATAGATTACTTGAATCTCATACTATGTGCATATAATTTATTCTACCAAAATATAAATACCAATGAAATAGAATGAACTTTGAATCAACAAGAATGTTTGATCTTACCTTTCTCCCAACTATTTTTGTGCTATCATAAGCATGCATAAATATATATATATATAGGATGTAGTTGGTGTGACTTGGGAATAGCTCTGTTGCCAACCAAGCAACCATAGCCCCAAGAGAGATGCCTCTAATTCCCTCAAACATAGCTCTATTGCTAGTCTGGTGTCCATAGTCTCAGTAGAGATATTTGAATTGCCCATCTATTTGAGAACTTATTCATTATTTTCTTATAATATTTCCTCCAAGTTATTTCCTGGTGTTTATTTGGTAATCATGGTGGTCACTGAGAAAGACAACCATATTCAAATTTTCTTGGGTTCAAAGGTCATTTACCACTCACCATTAATCATAATATTGATTTTAAAATATGCATATAATAATATTCATGTAACTAAATTCAAAGACTCACCGGTTTCATACATTAGACCATCTAGGACTTCAAGCTTAATTATAGATTAGTAAAATTTTAAATGAAGGAAAAGGTTTGCAAAATAAATACCATAAGCACCCTATGTGTGACTGACATTGAGACCTGAAATACTCATGAAAACCCACCACAAACAAGGAATACATGAAAGGAAAGAAAGAAAAGGAAACAAGGACAATAAACAACACAAAAACCATAATGGGAAAAGAAAAAAACAACACAAACCTACACTATTTATTTACAACAAGGGGTACAACCCCCTCTAGGATTTAAAATAATTCTTGAGAAACTACCCATTGATAGGAAATTGGGTCGTTTCTCTCACCATGTTACTGATCCTTAAATTATTCTTCCCTAAAATATCATATATCTGATAAGGGCCTATCCATAGTCACTTAAACTTCAAATGGATTCCTTTCTTCTCCTTATACTTATCCAAAAGTAAGACAAGATTTGAGATCCTAAAGGAATTTATCTTGGATCTTTTTTCAAAGCATTGTTTGATCACAACTCGATGTTTCAAAACATGCTCAAGAGCAACATTTTTTTCTCTTCTCAATCCCACAAATTTATCATCCTAACTTGAATCTTATCATTTATTTCTAGATAATTCTCCATGAATTTTAAAGTAGCAATTCTGAGACTCATGGGAAATATGGGCCCTAAACCATAAACTAGTTGGTAAGGGGATGTCCCTAAATAATTTTTTTTTCTAGTTTTTTGTGCCCATAATGAAAACTTGATGTGAGAATTTTAATCTTTTGGATTCTCATCTAGCAGCTTCTTAACAACACATATCAAGTTTTTATTATTCGACTCTACAAATCCATTAATATGGCGGTAGTAATCTGATGAGTACTTAAAAATTACCTTATGTTTAAAATCCCATTGTAATAATTGATCTAAAGAAAAAGAGGGAGCATTATCACATTACTAGAGAAAATGTCATTCAAAACCTAGTCATTATCAGGTCCTCTAAAAAATTTATTACCACTTTTGTCTATAGGTGATTTCTTTAGACCATCTTGTGCAATAATCAGTAGCTACCAAAATAAAATTATGTCTTATAGATGAGTGAGGGTAAATCATCCCTAAAATCCAAGCCCCATTGGGAAAAATAATGTACCTCATATACAATATATGGCGACATTGGTGCATTTATTTCTTTTCTTGCTCTAGTCTAACACACATGGAAATTTTTGACATGTTGAAATGCATCCTTGAATAAAGTGGTCCAATAATACCGTACCCTTAATATTTGGTGAGTAGTAGCTTCAATTGAACCATGTCCAGTACCAAATTTATCATGAAATTTCATTAGAACTGAAACCATTCCTTCTTTATCCAAGCATCTTAAGTAAATGCCTTCATTTCTTTGATATAAAGTCCTAGATTTCACCATATAAACTTGAATCTTGATCCTTAAATCTCTTGTTTGAGATGCATTCATACCATTTTGGCACTTATTTGGTAGTAGGTACTAAACTATATCTCTATACCATACATCTGAGGTGAGGTCCTATTATATGTATTGTTGACACACTAATTTCTTCTCTACTCTAAGTAATATCTTTAAAAATCCTTTTCCTCTTACCAACATCATTGGTTGCATTTCCATATCAAATTCTTGTATAATATCCATCCATTTACCCCTTCATTCTTTGAGCTTGTTTTGCATTAGCATAGACTTAATTATGGAATTTGGGACTATGTCTATCACTTTTCTCCTTAAGATGTAATGTATAAACTTCTCTACATCTTTCATGATAGAAAATAATTGTTGATATAGGTTGGGTATCTAATCTCCACATTTTTGAATAGAGAACTCATGAAATCTATTGCCATTTCATTACCATCTTTTACCTTCTAAGTTAGAACACTAACACAAGAATGTTTCAAAGGAAAATTATAGATATTGAAGGACTTGGCGTAATCTGGATTGGCCAACATAGGTTTGATGGTTATGTATAGGAGAAAATTTTCACCCCTAACACAAATTCCCCTTTACCCCTTTACACTTTAGAAAACCTAAGGAGGAGGGAAATTCCCAAGACCCTCCTTCTTCCTCTCCCATTGTTCAACTTGATGCATCCTCTAGCCCTACAATGCTGTTGTCTACTTCTATCTCATGTTTGTGAGAGAATCCCATGGTGCCCACTTGGTGAAAGACCAAGCGTCCCACATTTGAGCTTCTTGTCTTACCCATGGAGCCTAGGCCCATTCAGAATGGAAGACAAAAAGCCCCCTATGGGGGGTCCTCTTTGTCCCGGCCTCCACAGCCTCCTACTATTCCTATTCTCAAAATAGTGAATGAGAAGAGGCCTACTACTGAGGCACTAGAGTTGATTCCCCTTGCCATTTCCAAACCTACTCCTCCTTCTCCCATCCAGGAGTCTATCCTTCTACTAGAAACGACCATGGAGGACACTCCCATGGGTTAGCAGAATCCTTTCGTCCCTTCGCAAGCTTTAGATTTTGGTTTAAAGAGTCATAGGAACCACCTTGCACATGAGCACAAGCATTGGTGAAAGGCTCTCTTGGTTGATCAAGCCTCCTTACAGAAGAAGGAGGAGGAGAAGATAAAACCTCATGTTGTGTCCTCCTCTCTTCCTCCTTCCACACCTATCCAAACTATCTTTAAGTCTCTTCCATCTTTCGTTGTGATCAAACATGCACTTAGAAAGGTGCAAGTGTTTATTTATCCTTCTACGAAGCCACCTCTATTGACCTCCATTCCCAATGTCTCACCTTTCTCAAAGCTCATGGATATGGTTAATACTTCAATTGTATCCACTATGGTTCTTTCCCCTTTTCCCTCGATCCTCCTAGCTTGAGTTCCTCTCATTTTCTCCTCCATAAGCCTTGAGTGCTTTGGAAGGAGGTGGTAAGCTCCTTTTATCTTCTATATAATTTTTGGTTGAGTAAGCACATACTATTTTGCTGTGTCTTTTTGTTATGTATCTCTTATTCCCTTCTTTATCATTATTTATATCATTGTAAAATTGGTTGTCCATGGAGGTGGAAACACCAAAACAGGGGTCTAATTGAGATAGACCCCTAAATAGCACTAATATTTTCCCCTTTTCTGTGTGCAGGTGGAGAGATCTTGGTGCAAGCTGGTGAGAGGATTGTTGTACAAAATCATCTTCATCACTCTTGCAGTAATATATTTCCTTTATCACATTCGTCTATACATTTCACTCTTATTATTCTTATTCTACACATATTGAAACTCTTAAACTAAGTTTTTAGCCCTTTTTCAAAGCCCAAGCCTTGTCTCTCTAGTTTTTTGGTCATATGGATGCCAGGGCACCTATGAGACACCAATGCACCGCACTGTCATACCAGAACTGCACTTTTGTCCCCTGACAAAAAGCTACCTAAGACATAGAGTGGACTTTGAAGATTGACTCGCCTAGTATCCTTTTAGCATTTGGGTTTGCAAAGTGATCGAAGGAGCCCACTTATCCTAACATCTCTTTTAACTAAGTTAAGTTACGGCAGCCTTACCGCTCTTGGCATTTCATGACCTAGGGCCTTGCAGTGGTTGGTCCCCCTCACATTTTTGGTGAACCCAATGTGAACCAATTTGGTTTCGCTCTGCAATACTGAAAGCTCCTTTCCTTGTATTCTAGGAGTGTTGTAGGTGTGAGTGTTGTAAGGATTTTACCTTGCAACCCAACCTATGACCCCTAGTAGGTGTAGTTGGAAGGTTCCAAATGCGTTGCATAATGAAACCAAAATTAGGTCACTATCCTATCTCATAAACCTTAGGAGGCTCTATAGAAGTACCATTTGGTGGGTGTGATTGCCTCTTTCTTAAAAAAACCTATTCCCTCTATGTGGAAAATGCGTAGTGGTACTAGCATAACCTTCACTTTATAGGACCTGCCGATGGGCTTCAATAGAGATCCATCTCCTCTTTACATTCCTACAAGGATAAATGGGAATATTGTATCAGGTGTTCTCATTGATACAACATCTCAAGTGAATATATTAACTAAGGAGATCATGCTAGTTAAATTCCTACATAAGGATGGATGTGATGCACCTGAGAGTACCCTTCACACACATGACAAACTTTTCATAGCTGCTATATGGAGTATTGTCCTATCAGTCCTCATTGGACCTAAATTTGTGAGCCTTAGGTTTGTCATCATCTTGGGGTCCAAACTCTTTAGAGTGAAGCTAGGAATCTCCTGGCTGGTAGCTATGAATGCAGTTCCCTCAATTGTGCACAAGTTCCTAAAGTTTATTCATGGAGGTTTGGTACACGTTTTCCATGACACCGATTATAGACCATCGGTTGCCCATGGTAGCTATACCTTAGATTAATTTTGGCCCACATCCCTTGGTCCTCTCCCACCTAGGAAGGACCTCCTATATCTCATATATCAAAACTATAAGAAGGGGAGTGCTAGGATGAAAGTAAGATATCCTCCTTCACCTTATGCTATTTTTCATAGAGCTTTCCTAAAGGTTGACAGTGATGTCACTAAGGCATGTAGGAGAGAAGAAGAGAAGTGGTCCCAAGACCCTCCTTCTTCCTCTCCCATTGTTCAGCTTGATGCTTCCTCTTGCCCTACCATGGTGTTGTCTACTTCTATCTTTCTTGTGTGAGAGAATCTCATGGTGTTTGCTTGGTGAAAGGATAAGTGTCCCACATTTGAGCTTCCTATCTTACACACAGAACCTAGGCCCATTCGGTATGGAAGACAAAAAGCCCCCCATGGGGGCTCCTCTTTGTCCCAGCGTCTACAGCCTCCTACTATTCCTATTCTCAAAATAGTGAACAAGAAGAGGCCCACTTCCGAGGCACTAGATTCAATTCCCCCTTCCATTTCCAAATGTACTCCTCCTACTCCCATGCAAGAGTTTGTCCTTCTACTAGAAATGGCTATGGAGGACACTCCCTCAGCTAAGCATAATCCTTCCATCCCTTCACAAGCTTTAGATTTTGGTTCAAGGAGTCATAGGAACCACCTTACACATGAGCACAAGTGTTGGTGAAAGGCTCTCCTAGATGAGCAAGCATCCTTATAGAAGAAGGGGGAGGAGAAGACAACACCTCCTATTCTATCCCCCTCTCTCCCTCCTTTTGCACCTATCCAAACTAGCTATGAGTCTCTGTCGGCTTTTGTTGTGAGCACACATACACCTGGAAAGGTGCAAGTGTTTATTGCTCCTTCTACAGAGCCGCCTCTATTGACCTCCATTCCTAATGTCTCACCTTTCTCAAAGCTCATGGATATGGTTAATACTTCAATTGTATCTATTGTGGTTCTTTCCCCTTCTCCCTCAATCCTCTTGGCTCCATCAAAAGGTGGCCCCACATTGACTTGTTATGTCTTAGTAATAGAACCAGTCCTGGCCTCCCCTAAGTTTTTCACTACTCTCGAGTCTCTCGGTGAGCCTAGCAGTGAACCTCGGGTGTGAAATACTCCATCTACCAAATTGAAGCATGACACTCTTGTTAAGTGAAGTATTAACTCGATGGATGAAGTTTCGACTTTGTCAGTGATCTTCATGAAGTCGTTGACCTTAGACCCACAAGATTTGATTGACGGAGACCTCATAGGTCCCTCTACCTTGGCCCTTGTTGTGGGAGGATCAAAATCTCCTCCCCTTAACATTACACTGTTGTAGGCTCATCATCCTTCCCCCTACAATGATCTATAGTGGGAAGATAACGACCTCTTGGTTGACCAATGTTAGGGGAAGACCCTCTTCTTGATCTTTAGATTAGATGTGTTTGTGTTGTGATGTGTTCCCTTGTGATCATTCTATATGTTCTTGGATGACCCTCATCACCCTTGTTGGTGCTTGGATACAAGCGTGGTGTTTGTGTTGTAAACCTTCCTCTACATGTATCTTTATTCTTCCATGTTTGTGATTGAATTTTGGTAAATTGGGGACAATACAAAGCATTGGGAGTGTTTATGCTTCCTTCAATGTTGAGCCAATTTTGTTTATTTTACTTTGTCTTTCGTGCATTCTTCTTGATCTAGTTTGGGATTGATGATCTTTCGCCTTGCACCACGGTTACCTATTACATATATAAATAAAGGTAGATCTAACCTCATGAAACTAGATCCCCATGTGCCCTTTGTTTATGTTCTCTTTTCCTTTTCTTACTCTTTATCCTTCTCTCTTGTTGACTTGAGTTGTCCCTCTTATGTGTGACAATGCACTTCTACATTAATTGGTCTTTAGAAAATGCATTCATTGTCAAGCGAATCTTTTCTCAAAACCCCTCACACACTTCTTTGTTAGAATTGCATTCCCAACTTGAAATCCTAAGCGAAACATCTTTCCTTCATCATGGGTTCATAAAGAAAGGACTTAGGAACCTTCCTTTGAAGTGGGAATGGTCCTAGTATTCCCCTCACATGGGTGCATATCCTTCCTTTCAAACTCCTTGATGATGAATTGATTCGAGAAAGAAGACATTAGCTTTCAAATAGCGTGTCCCTTGAGTGGACCCCTCCCTTTCACGTTGGGCTCCCAAGAGACCCTTTCGAATGTTCTCAGAAAAATAATATAGCATCTAGCCTAGGGGCAGCCCGTCTAGACCGGTTTCACATCCTTGCATATAGCTTACTCCTTCGTGTCTAGTTCCAGGGCAACCCGACTAGACCTACTTCACATCCTTATGTCTAGCTTGGGGGTAGCCTAACTAGACTCCACTTTTCAAACAACATGTGCCTTGAGTGGACCCTCCTTCCTTTTGAAGAGTTCTCGATGGAGCCCTTTGAAAGTCTTACAACTTAGTGATGGTTTGTGTGACTGTCTATTCACTGGCCTATGCAGCCGCTTCCTCAAATGTTCTATATGTGGGTAAACATGTCGCCCTCTTTGACTCTGCAGAGTCCCCTTTTATTGGTCTCCCTCATGTGACAGTTCTTCGGGGATACCTTCCTTGCAGGCCTATGGGTCTATAATGTGCTCTTCCTGGTTTACTTCATGTGAGATTTCTTGAAGGATACCTCCCTTGTATGACTGTGAGCCTATAGGGTATTTTCATTTTTCAGCTCTATAGTTCCACGAAACTATGGAGTCCCTTCCTATGCTTCCGAGTTTTCCAAACCATGCTCTGCTTCCTCATCGGTTCAGGTATACATCTCTTACCTTGTTACTCTTACCACTCTACTTTACCAAAGCACTCATCAATACTCATGCTTGCTAAAGTGGCGGAAAATGTATAGGAGAGAATTTCCACCCCTAATGAAAATTCCCCTTTGCCCCCTTACACTTTAGAAAACTTAAAGTAGAGGCTTAATTCCACTTAAGCATGCTACTCACATTACACTTGGCACCTGCTTTGTGTGCCAGTGGGGGAATTTCTACTAGGGATTCCCATGCGGCATGCAGATGTGTGCACGGTGCACTTACGTCCCTAGCAGATTCTTATAGAGAAATTACACTTCCTATTGGAAGTCAAAGTGTAATCCCTCCCTTCGACTGGCCAACCTGAATGTGGCCATTCTTCATATTCTTCCTTCAAATTCTTCACTCTCTCATCCATTCTTAAGATTTTTAAGATCATTTGAGCACTCTCTCCATTCCATCCATTCACTTCAAGCTTTGTAGAAACACTTCACACTCCATAGCAGCAATCTACTACTCTATTACTTTGATAGTGTGAGCACATGACAAACACCATTGCAGCAGAGGCTTGAGTTACTCTCATTTTCTCCTCCACAAGCCTTGATTTCTTTGGAAGGAGATGGTAAGCTCCTCTTATCTTCTCTATCATTTTTGGTTGAGTAAGCACGTACTATTTTGTAGTGTCTTTTGTTTACGTATCTTTTATTCCCTTCTTTATCATTATTTCTATCATTGCAAACTTTCCTATCCATGGAGGTGGAAACACCAAAATGGGGTTCTGACTGAGGTAGACCCTTAAATAGCCCCAACATTTTCCCCTTTTCGATGTGTAGGTGGAGAGATCTTGGTGCAATCTGGTGAGAGGATTGTTGTATGAAATCATCTTCATCACCTTTGCGGTAATATATTTCCTTTATCACATTCGTCTATACATTTCACTCTTCTTAGTCTTATTCTACACAACCCAAAACTATTAAACTAGGTTGTTAGCCCTTTTTCAGAGCCTAAACCTCATCTCTCTAGTTTTTTGTCCATATGGACACCAACACACCTATGAGACACCAACGTGCCGCGCTATCATCCTAGAACCGCGCTTCTATCCCCTGACATAAAGTTACCTAATATGCAGAGTTGACTATGAAGATCAACTCACCTAGTCTTCTTTCAACATTTAGGTTTTTAGAGTGATCAAAGGACCCCACAATTCTCATCATTCTCATATATCTTATCCTAATATCCTTTTTAATTGAGGTAAGTTAGGGCAGCCTTACTGCTCTTGGCCTTTCGTGACCTAAGGCCTTGTAGTGGTTGGTCCCCCTCTCTTACAGGTTATAATTTCCTTGATTTCTTAATAATATTTCTTTTATTTTGAAGTCCATTCAATCTTAGCATCCTTCTTCATCATATCATTCAAAGGGCATACAACCTCTTCAAATCCATTAATGAGTTTTGTCATAAATATAATATTTCAAAAGAAATATTTTAGTTCCTTTTTACTATTGGATAATGGTATCTTCAAAATGGATTCAATTCTATTAAGATCTATTGATATACCCTTCTCAAAGTTTATTTGGCCTAGGAGTTTCCCTTGGTATCTCCAAAATACACATCTTTGGGTTTAGTGAAATACTTAATTCTTTGTATCATTAGAGGATCTTATTTAATTCAGTTATGTGGTCAACTCTATTCTTTGAGAATATAGTGATATCATCCATGTATATGGTGATACATTAACCATTAGTCCTTTGAAAGCTATGTACATCACCCTTTGAAAGGTAGATCTATAATTAATAGGACCAAAAGACATTATTTGATACAAGAAGTTTCCCCACTTAGTGGTGAAGGTTGTCTTTAATCTATCTTCCTCTTGGACCATGACTTGATTGTAGCTAGAATATCTATCTAGGAATAATTGTTGTACTATTTTTGCACACACACCCCACTGAAAGTAGCGACCCTTTTTACTTGGTCTTTTGTCTCTTGTCAATGGCCCTGCCTTTTGAGCTTGTCTTTGAAAATCTTGAGATTTTGGTCTTTGGTGTCGTGGTCCTTTGGTCATGGGATTTGGTTACTTTGCACTATTCCTAAATGCTTGTCCTATTTGTAAAGTGCCCCTATTCTGAGTTAGTGGTTATGGAGTCTCATGGATGTTCTCTCTGGAAGTGGGTTCCCTTTCCCTTTTTTTGTCCTTGGTGTTTTGTCTGGATCAATATTTTTTCTCTCCTAAGACTTTGCTTCCTTTGCTTGGTGGGTTCGGGCGTAGGATGAGAATGAACTTTGAACTTTCACAAAGTTCATGGTTCAGTTTCTGTTCTGGTTCCAGTTCCGGCTCCGCTTCCTATGTCCTTGTTTTCTTCATTATTTGGCCTTTGGGTTGGTTCTTCCCCTTAGGTCTGCTTTGGTCTTCCTTTTTCCTTCGTTGTTTTCCTTTCGTCAGAGGCGGAATCGGTATGGGAACTAAACTTGGAACCTTCACAAGGTTCAGGGTTTAGTTCCAGTTCCAGTTTCGGCTCCATTTCCTATGTCCTTGTTTTCTTTGGTTCCCCTTTTTTTCCTTTGCTTCCTTCCCTTTGACGGAACTGGGATGGGAATTGAACTTGGTACTTTGAAAAAGGTTCCATCTGTTTTGGTTCTACCTATGTCTTTTTTGGTTCCGCCTCCACCTATTTTTTTTCACTTTTGTTTTGGTTTTGGTTCCACCTCCACCTATTTTGTTTCCACTTCTGATTCGGTTTTTGTTCCACCTCTGCCTATTTTGGTTCCACCTCTACCTGTTTTGTTTTGGTTTTGGTTTTTCCTCCACCTATTTTGTTTTTGCTTTTATTTTGGTTTTGGTTCCACCTCCACCTGTTTTCTTTTCATTTTGGTTTTGCCTCCACCTGTTTGCTTTTTGCTTTTGTTTTGTTTTGGTTCCTCTTATGCTTGGGCTTGTGCGTGGTTTCCTTGTCTTGGGGATTCTGATGGATTGACTTGGATTTCAATGCTATAATGAATATTAATTATGGCCCTTTTGAATGCAGGTTTGATTGGGCAGGTTTTTTCTGTCAGGGCCAAAGAAAGGATGGGCGTACTTTGAAGATATTGTGAGATCCACAGGATATAGCGAAGCAGACTTTGCAGCCGCGGTTAGGTAAAACTCATCCATACATGGAAGGTTTGTTCATTAGGCCATTCATCTGAGGTGGACATGACATGAAATATTTAAAATAGTTTTACTTGATCAGAGTCATTTGTGGTGCCCATCTCGGTTGTTGATCAGTGGCTTGTATTCAAACTCGCATTCCATGCATGCTACCGTTCTTCTATTTCATGTAGGTGAGGAATTAATGGTGGATGTGACCCACATGGTTTATTCTGTCTGAATTAGGATTTGCAGAGATCCCAGGTCAATCTGAGGAATGTGCCTTATTCATTCAATGCAAGAGAATGATTTATTGTGGGCTTTCTAGGCCGATATGGTTGATGGCTAACCTTCTTTGTAACCCTAGCTCGGGCTAGCACATGACAAAATTTCTATAAGTATGGAATGTCACCTCATTTTTAAAGGGTTAGATAGTTGGTTGGTTTGTTAGAATTAAATAGAAGACAAAATAGAAGATTAGACCATAAGGTTAGAGTTAGGAGTTAGTCATATTTTATGCAAGTGATGTAACAAAATATCATAATTGTTGCTATTACTGGTGATTCAATGCAAGTGAATACATTGTGTTATTATTGGTTCCTTCTTTGGATTGATTAATCTTGCATGGTTGTTATTATATCTTTAAAAGTGCTTGGAAATGTCTAAATACATTTTAGGTTTAGAGTTAAATGATTTGATAGTGCTTGTTATTTAGTGCTTGGAGTGTTGTACCAATCTCTGGTTCACACTTTCAATAGCTTCTTGATTGTGGGTTTGTTGCACAAGGTCAACCTGCACCCAATATTTGTGTGCTTAGTTCAATTGTGGGAATTTATCTAGTTTGATTGAATGAATTTCCATGATCTAAGAAAATTTAATTCCTTAGAAGATTGCACTGTTTCTGTGAGATTGTAGGTATAGCCTAGATTGATTAGAAATTAGTTTTTTGAGGGATTGGTTTGTTCCATGCATTTCATCATTAGTATTGTTGACCCTAGGAGCAGTATTAATCTTATGATTTTTGAAACCCTTTATCTTTTGTTATTTATTTGATCTTTGGTTAAACCAAGAATTCGAGTATCATTATATTGCAAAAATCTAATAAGTTTAGAGGCTCTGGTACTTGTTGTGTAAGGTCCCTTTGTGATTACCAAAATTTCACATTTATCACTGAGTTGTTTTATTGCAATTCATGACCTAACACCTGAGAGACCTTCGGGTTATCTCTTTTTCAATAGAGATTGACCTTTCAAGAGAGATAGGATACTATAAATATTTTGTCTGAGTTGTTGTTGTGTAGAAAATGCCATCAACAATATCGGCACTAGAAGGAGGTCCGAATAAGAAAGCTAGAGCATTTTCTAAACACCCTTTCTCTTGAGAGACTCAGAAGGAGAACCAGATCTACACCAAGAGAAGGAGAAGAGTTTCAAGAATAGCCACCTCCAACTAGGTCAAGAAGGACCAGAAGAAGGGAGGATTCTCCATCCACCTCATCATTTTCACCATCCTCACCCTCATCCTCCTCATCTTCATCTGATTATGAGACTAGTTCCATTCAACAACCCCAACCAGTCACCAGCCAACATTTTCCACCTCTACCTTCGTCAATGGATTTCTTGGAAAATTACCCATCACCTCTATCCTTCAACAACTACAATGTTATGCTCAAGAACCTTGAGCATTTTTTCTCTAAGTTTCACACAAATGACCCTAATAGAACAACAAAGGAGCATATTAGGATTTTTCAGACTTGTCTGAGGAATAGAGGGATTAATCATGAGGATGTTGCTTGTAGGATTTTCCCTTGTTCTCTAGGAGAGGAGACCTTTTACTAGTACAATCATTTACCCATTGCATCCATTCATAATTGGACTGAACTTGAGGCTGCATTTCTATAGAAGTTTAAAATCCCTATTAGTGCCAATGAACTCTACATGCAATTTACCAGGGTTAAGAGAGAAGTTAATGAGCCTATAGGGTCATTCAACAATAGATTCCGCCATGCATACACTAGATTGCAAGCACCTTATTATGTAGATGGTGTCACTGCCTTAGAGGTATATTTTGAAACCCTTGATAGTCTTACATCCACCTTCCTTAAGTGGAGAACTAATACCCCAACTACCTTTCTCACTGCATATATAGAGGTTGTTAAGGTCAGTACAGATCTTAGACAATACCTGTCAGGACCTCTACCATATATGGGACCAATTGCTCATCTTGGGCAAGTCCAAGCTCTTAACCAAGTGCTGAATAATCACACTCCCATTATGAATCCCATCCTACAGTTGCCTTTTGTTCCACACACAGGTCATCTGATAAGTCAGGATCATCCAATGCCTAGTTATCCCTAGAAAATTTCTAATCAACCCCTTCATGCACAATCACAGGTTGGTTTCTCTACATAGTTACAAAACTTAGAAGTTTTGAATTAGTCTATGGGTCCTAGAGGAGTGTCAAGATACCCCCCAAACAATGTGAATTCAATCCCTTACAATAGTCCTGATAAGGAGAGGTTAGATGAGCTAACCGATCAAGTGAAGAAATTGAATATGGAGGTAATCCACTTGAGGAACTAGAACAACCAACTCCAAGCTCCTTAGAGGAGCATGCAATCAAATTACAATAGGGAGAACTAAGACATTGCACGAGGGAAAAACTTCGACAAAGGGCAGCATTCTAACAAAAATATTTTTTTTGAAAGAGGACAAGGTTCTAGTCAGAACTTTGATAAAGGACAACAAGGTGGACAAGGGTTTGAAAGGATATAACCACCTAGGAATAATAGGCCATGGAACATCGAACCTAATAATGGAGGAGTCCCCACTCCACTAGATCAACTTTCCAATCAAGAAAAACCTTCGAGTGGAGTAAATCTGGCTGAAACAACTTTGTTAGGGTGGTGCAAGCTTCATAAGACAAGTCAACACTCTGAGCTAGATTGTCCCAAATTTCAAACTGCTACTTCCATATTTCAGTATGAAGTTGAAAACAAATCCACTGGTCGGGAATTCGTACCCTCAAATCCTTATGATTCCCCAATTTTTGTGTTGAATCATGCTCCTTTCCCGAGGGATGAAGAGAATGAACCAGAAGAGAAGTCAAGTGGCTAGAATGAGGAGACTAAACAAGTTTTGAATGAAGATGAAATTTCTCAGTTGTTTAATGCAGGGACTGAGAATGATAATGGTCCCTTGGATGAGGAAGAAGTCGGTGTTGAAGAGGTACAAATGTTTCAACAACCTACAAGAAAGTATGATTTGAGGAATAGGCCTAACAAGAATCCACCAGTTGGGGGCCCATTTACTACATCTATTCCTCCAAATAATTTTACTACTCCACCAAACCCACATGCCAGTAATAATCCATCTTACCCTCATGTGCCAACACAATACTTTGCAAGAGGAGGACAACCTAGGGCGTCAAGAGGAAGAAACGTTGATTCAGAAAAAGATAAGCAAATTGGTAATTCTGAAGAGACCCATGTTGACATGAATGTGGAAAAATTACGTGAATATGTAACTGAAGAACTCAGAAAAGTAAAGGTGAGTATTTCTTCTTTTGAGTTGTTAAGGGTTCCTAAAATAAGAAATATAGTCCTAGGGTCTTTTAATTCAAGTAAAGCACCATAAGGAGTAGTAGTCAATGAGGCAGTTGGTAGGCCTCCTATTTCACAGGAACCTAAAGGCTTAATTCAAGCACCACCTAGAGATAGAGGGAAAGAAAAGGATAGGAATCAGGTTGCACAAGTTGACACTCACTTGAGTTTGTTCCAGCGCAAAATAGAAACCCCTCTCTTCCTGATTTCTATTCATATCTTTGGGAAGAATCTACACAATTGTCTTCTACACTTAGGAGCATCTACAAATTTTATGCCTTTTGTTGTCTGTAGAGCACTAGGTAATACTCTTGTAGCCTCTCAAAAGATGGTCACCCAATTGGACAAGATGAAGGTGAATATAGTGGGAGAACTAAACATGATTCTCATGCAAGTTGCTTCTGATCCTAGAGTGCAACAAGTACTTAATATTCAGGTGGGATATATTCTTGAAGCTTATGGTTTGATCTTGGGTCACGATTTCATGAAGGAACTAAATGGATACACATCCACAGATCATTCTCACACGTGGCTCCCCTGAAAAGGAGTCCCAAATCAAATCATAATTGAAAGAGAACCCAGAATGAAGTATGTGATCACTAAATATTAGAATACTTCAAATGAGATATTGGTGTCAGAAGTCAACATGGGGAACTATGTCCTAGCTGCCCGTGTTTCAGATACAAAGGAAGTCTTTATGTTGCAAAGCTTCTCTGATGAATCCACATTGGAAGCCAAAAATTTTGAAGTACTGCTTGAACAAGAAAAGGAACTTGATTATTAGGAAGATAGACAACTCAGCTTGTTGGATAATTTCCAGGAGTTTATCCGAAAGTGCGTGGATGATCAGATCTAGCTGGGAAAAAATATGGATTTTAAGGAATTGTTGCTCCCTAATTCATGTAGAGTTCTCAATTCCCCTCACTTTGAGATAGAATGTTGCATGTGTCAAACTATGGTGGAGTAGATACAAAGATGCATTAATCCAACCCCAGCTATCAAGATGGATATATAAAGCATTTGAAATTATCAAAAGGGAAAGAGCCCGAGGCCTCCTGAAGAGCCTCTAGGTAGCAACAAGGACAAGGGTAGTTCAAGGAAATCAGAAGCTGATGGTTGTTGGACATTAAGATTTGATGGATCCAAATCAAAGAAAGGTGTTGGAGCTAGAATTGAGCTAATCAGTCCTAAAGGTAAGACTTATTTTGCTTCTCATAGGCTCTAGTTCCAATGCACTAATAATGTAGTTGTGTATGAGGCTTTGGTCCATGGTTTATTAATGGCATTAAGAAAGAAAGTCAGGATCTTGCAAGTTTTCAGAGATTCTAAGCTGGTAGTTAAAAAAGTAAGGAAACAATACTCATGCCATGATAGAAGAATTACAAACTATAGGCACAGAGTATGGGATCTCATTGAAGGATTTGATGCCTTCAACATTCAATTAATCCCCTGAAATAGGAATCAAACTATAGATTCTTTGGCCCAAGCAACTAGTACATTATAGCCTTTATCACTTTCAGGTTTGAGGAAGTTCACTATAGATCTTACTCCAGTACCCTAGGTGACTGACAACGTAACCAATATCTAGGTGTTTGAGGATGACAAATATATTCCTTATTTCATCACTAGCTATGATGTGTTTGCTTCTCAGGTGATTGATGAGGTAGAACCTCAAGAGGCTAAAAGGGACCTAGAAGGGGTCATTAACCTTATAACTAATACCATCCCAAGAGGTATGGTGCAATTGGAGAGAATTTTTGATTTGGATAAGATAAAATATTAAGAACAATAGGTGAAAATGGAGTAAAAAATACAATATGGGGACCCAAGATGGTGTAAAATATGTTTTTATAGGAAAAGGTTGAATTATTGATGCATTACACACATATCACGATGTGATAGCCTAGAGTTATGAGGACTTAAAGAGATATGAAACTTTGATCATTACACAAATCATTCCTTTGAAGTCGAATGTCAGACCATTCAGGAAAAGACATAGGCCAATTAACGCTCTACTAGAACCTATCATTCAGAAAGAGGTGCAGAAGCTACTTTCAAAACGAATCATATTCCCAGTAAGAAATTCAATATGGGTTGCAAACTTGGTTCCAGTAAGAAAGAAAAATGGAGAAATCAGACTGTGTTGATTTCAAGAATCTCAACAAGGCATCGAAAAAATACAACTATCCAGTTCCTTCCCTAGATGAAGTGCTTCAAATTATCAATGGATCCTAGATGATGGGTATTGTGGATACAACCAAGTTATGGTACAATATGAGGATAGGCACAAAAATACCTTTACTACAAAATGTGGAAGTTTTGCCTATAGAAAAATGCCCTTTGGGTTAATCAATGTTGGAGCTACATTCCAGAGAGCAATGGATATTTCTTTCAAGGACATTATTGGTAAGTGCATAATCACCTACATGGATGATTTGACAATTTTTTATAAGAGGAGAGATGATCACGTAGCATATTTATGCAAAATATTCCAAAGGTGCAAAGAGTTTGGCATCTCACTTAATCCAAAGAAATGCATCTTTGGAGTCACTAAGGGAAAATTGTTAGGATACGCCATTTCAGAACATGGTATTGCCATTGATCTAGAGCGAGTGGAGGCTATACTAAAGATTCAGCCTCCTACAAGAAAAAAGTAAATGAAGTCATTCTTTGGGAAAATTAAATTTGTCAAAAATTTTATCACTGGATTTGTAGAGATAGTGAAGCCCTTGAATGCTATGTTGAAAGAAGAAAAATTTGAATGGAGTGCAAAGGCTAAGGAGGAATTTGCAAAAATCAAGAGAGCCATTATTGAGGCTCTAGTGTTGGTAAGTCCAGATTATTCCAGGACTTTTTACATATACTCATTTTCTTCTAATCACTCCTGTGTTGGAATGTTAAATCAAAAGTCTGATCAAGGCGATGAACATCCCATAGCTTTTATGAGTGCTCATTTAAAGGATGTAGAACTGAGATACCCTAATGTGGAAAAGGAAGTATATGCCCTAGTCTGGACTATGAAGAATTTCAGACTCTATATATTGAGAAATAAGGTCTTTTCCATAGTACCTAACCCCACAGTGAAGCTCTTATTGATGCAGAATGAATTGGGAGAGTGCAAGGCTAAATGGGTAACCATGCTACAAGAGTATGATATTGACATCCAGCCCATGAAATTGGTTAGAGGGTAGGGACTGAAAAAGTCAATGGCTGAGATGGGCCCTGACCTCACAGCTCAACAATATCACCTCCAAGAACTGTCTCTAGGAGAATGGTATAATGAAATTATCTACTATTTGTTGAACCAACAATGTCTTGAACACCTTAATGCAGTACAAAGGAGATCTTTGCGTCTAAAGAGTGAAAATTTTATGATGAAGGGAGCTATCTTGTATAAGAGAAATCATGAGGGGGTTTATTTGATATGCCTAGGGAAGGAAGAAGTTGGTAGAGTGATGATTGAACTTCATGAAAAATATAGCACAAGCCATGGCTCAACACCTTCCATTGCAAATCAGATCCTAAGGGTAGACTATTATTGGCCTACCTTGTTCAAGGACACACATAACCATGTGAGTACTTTTCATGTATGTCAGAATGCAACAAGTAGGGAGAAATGTGCAACCCTCCCACTTCAGCTTGTTATAGAGGTAAAACCATTTGCATAGTGGGGAATGGACTTTATAGGTCCAATCAATCCACCTTCATCTATAGGCCACTGATATATTCTTACTGTAACTGATTACTTTACCAGATGGACTGAGGCTCTTGCATGCAAACAATGCACTTCTAAAGTGGTAATCAATTTCATTGAATCAAGTATCATTAATCACTTTATATGTCCATTGGCTCTGGTTTGTGATAACAATTCTACTTTTGCATCATTGAAGTTTTCTAACTGGGATTATGATCATGGGATTGTCATAAAATTTCCATCTAATTCCTATCCATAGGGTAATGGCTTGGCTGAGTCTTCCAATAAGAATATTTTAACAATCATCTGTAAGCTAGTAGAGAAGAATCCCAAGGACTGGCACACCCAGCTTAGATTTTCTCTTTGGGCAGACCCCACTAGATAGAAAACATCCCTAGGAACCTCTCCTTATCACTTAGTATATGGTTTGGAACCTATGTTTCCCATCTAGCTAAAGATCCCTACTTTGTAATTTATTAATGAATATTATGATGGAGAGGATAAACATGAAGCCCACCTGGCTGAACTCTTACACCTTGAAGAGAGAAGGGATGAAGCCCTAGAAAAAAAATTTGAACATCAAGGTGTAGTGAAGAGATGGTTTGATAGGAGAGCCAAGGTGAAATCCTTTAGAATCTCTGACTTGGTTCTCTACTGGGATAAAGCCCATGACCGAAAAGGAGAGCATGGAAAATTTGATAGACTTTGGCTGGACCCTTATCAGATTGCAAAGATTCTGGGAGATAATGTTTTTTGTTTGAAAACTCTCATTGGAGAAAATATCCTACTCCCTATCAATGGGTAGTATTTGAAACACTATTTTCAGTCCTGAGTTGTTTACAACTCTTTCCTTGTACATAGGTAGATTAGGTTTTCCTTTCTATTTTTCTATTTTTTTCTTTCGTTAGATTAGGGTTTCTTTTGTCAGAGTAGGTCCACTTTGGTTGGTTTTGCTTTTTTTTTTTCTCTTGCTTTGGGTTTTATTGCTTTCTTTTAGGACTGTTGCATCTATATAACTGGTTGCTTGCTTGGGGTTGCTCTGAGGATTTCTTTAATAATCTTTAATCATCTTTTTGGAGTCAACTAGTGGAATTCGTTCATTTGATATTACATACACTTGGAATTGGAGTCACTTGATTAAGTCAAATTTTGGAATGTATTTGGGTCTCATATTTTCAAACAAATCTTAAGGATTCCAGGGTTGCATATGGTTTTTATGAAGTCTAACTGGCTGAAAAATCATATATTCTAGTCTAGCGCCATTGTGGTTCTCATCCCTGAGTGTGGGCTTCATTGCTTGCAAGGTGAAAGGGAAAGTTTAAAGATCTCAAAGAGAATATCAAAAAGAAAAGAAAAAGGGAAAGACAATATTGAAAATCAAAGAAACGATCAATTTATCAGGGGTATCCTAGTATCTCTACTGGGGTTATGGATGCTTGGTTGGCAGTAGAGATATGCTAGGGAGAATCACAGTAATAACCTCATTGGGGCTATGGACGCCTGACTGGCAGTGAGGCTCTATCCAAGTTTCTTTTGGATTTGGGATCATTATGTATCCCTATCAGACTAGGTTTGGTCCCTATTGCAACTTAGGAAAGAGAAATGAAAGCATACACAGACACTTTGACCTTGGTACAAGAATGGTTTTCTTTTTTGTGTTTTCTGAAACCTTGTTCATAGGGTGACCCAATGCTTGGATGGAAATCAAATATTTTGGGTTCTTAATTCCAGTTTGTCATTGAAATTCTCTAGAGCATTTCCCAACAAATTTTTCATTTGTTGTGCAGTTTTTGCACACACGCCGCACTGAAAGTAGGGACCCTTTTTGCCTGGTCTTTTGTCTCTTGTCTATGGCCTTGCCTTTTGAGCTTGTCTTTGAAAATCTTGAGATTTTGGTCTTTGGTGTTGTGATCCTTTGGTGGTGGGATTTGGTTACTTTGCACTGTTCCTAAATGCTTGTCCTATTTGTAAAGTTCCCCTATTATGAGTTAGTGGTTATGGAGTCTCACAGATGGTCTCTCTGGAAGTGGGTTCCCTTTCCCTTTATTTGTCCTTGGTGTTTTGTTCGGGTCTTAGGAGTTGTTCTTTTCCTCCTAAGACTTTGTTTCCTTTGCTTGGTGGGTTTAGGCATGGGATGGGACTAAAATTTGAACTTTCACAAAGTTCATGGTTTGGTTTTTGTTCCAGATCTAGTTTTGGCTCTGCTTCCTTTGTCCTTGTTTTCTTCATTGTTTGGCCTTTGGGTTGGTTCTTCCCCTTAGGTATGCTTTGGTCTTCCTTTTTCCTTCGTTGTTTTCCTTTTGTTGAAAGTGGAATCAGGATGGGAAATAAACTTGGAACCTTCACAAGGTTCATGTTTCGGTTCTGGTTTTAGTTCCGGCTCCGCTTCCTGTGTCCTTTTTTTCTTCGTTGTTTAGCCTTTGGGTTGGTTTCCTCCCTTGGGTTTTCTTTGGTTCCCCTTTTTTTTCCTTCTATTCCTTTCCTTAGCTGAAACCAGAACCAAGATGGGAACTGAACTCAGTACTTTGAGAAATGTCTCATCTATTTTGGTTCCACCTCCACCTATTTTGGTTTTGCCTCTGCTTGTTTTGTTTATGCTTTTGTTTCTGTTTTGGTTCTGCCTGTGCCTGTTTTGTTTCCACTTTTTTTTTTTTTTTTGGTTATGCCTCCGTCCGTTTTGGTTCTGCCTCTGCCTATTTCATTTCTACTTTTTTTTTGGTTTTGCCTCTGCCTATTTTTTTCTACTTCTATTTTGGTTTTGGTTCCACCTCCACCTAGTTTGGTTTCCCCTCTGCTTGTTTTGTTTATGCTTTTGTTTTGGTTTTTGTTCCGCCTTTGCTAGTTTTGTTTCCGCTTCTATTTTTTTTTGTTTCCACTTCCGCCTGGGCTTGCGTGTGGTTTCCTTGCCTTGGGGATTCTGATGGATTGACTTGGATTTCAATGTTGTAATGAATATTAAATGTGGCCATTTGTAATGTAGGCTAGATTGGGCAAGTTATTGTCAAGGCCGAAGGAAGGAAGGGCATACTTTGAAGATATTGCGAGATCCGCGGGATACAACAAGGTACACTTTGTGGCCATGGGTAGGTAAAACCCATCTATACACGAAAGGTTTGTTCATTGTCCATTAATTTGAGTTGGACATGACATGGAAGATTTAAACTGGTTTGACATGATCAGAGTCATTTGTTGTGCCCGACTCGGTTGTTGATTGGTGGCTCGTATTCAAACTCACATTTTGTGCACGTTACTGTACACATCTAAAAATGGTCATAGATATTCAAACCTATTAATTAATTAAATATAAACTATTTAATTAATATTCTTAAGTCATCTACATATAAATAAATTTAATTATTTATTTATATTGTTCATTTTTCCAACTCTTCTAGTTTAATTAAATAAATAAGTTTATTTAATTATTGCTATCTTCCGCTTAATTAATTAAATAGATTTCATAATTTATTTATACTAATTATCACAAGTTTAAATTCTAAATTTAAATGATATTCTTCATTTCACATTTAATTAAATATTTCCAATATTTAATTAAACACTTTCTAATTCTTCACTCTTCATATAATTAAATATTCTAAAAATATTTAATTAAAAGCTTTCTTTCCTCCATAATTAGATATTCTAAAAATATTTAATTAAAAGATTTATTTCCCCAATAATTAAATATTCTTTATATTTAATTCGAAACTTTCTTCTTTTCATATTTAATTAAGTATTTTATATATTTAATTAAAGCACTTTTTATCATCTCTCATACATAATTAAATATTATTTATTTAAATTATGGAAACTTCTAATTCTTTGTCACATGTAAATAAATAAATTCATTTATTTAATTATGGATTTTTCCTCAACTATCAACTAACTCTTCATAAATGAAGTGCACAAATGGCAACTTTCCTTCATTTTTGAATGGAAAAGGCTATGTTTGAGGAAACATCTCCCATCTTTCTCTCAACCTTCCATCTTTTTCTCAACTTCTCGATCTCTCACCATTCATCCTAACAGGTTTGAACCTCAATTGTTGATCCTTGCCAACTGGATTTTTGCCTTCAAAAGTCTATAAATACAGCCCTCTTATGAATTGAAAAGGACCTTGAATCCTAGATTTCATACATAGTTACTATAGTTGCATTTTAGTATTATCAACATTCTACCATCATAGTATTTCAATTTCATAGCTTAAATCATATAGTCATGAACATGCATTTTCAATTAATTTCATTCTCCTAAGCTGGGATTTCAACAAGTTGCTACTTACACAATTAAGAGCCAACACCTTTAATAAAATCTTGGAGATATAGGACAATGGGATGAATTTGAAGAAGTTGTTGTCATTAGAGTTTGCATTTATGCTTTCTAGTTAGTTTTCTTTAATATAATGTTTCATTGGTGTGTTAGTTTACTATTTCATTAATCCACATTTTCTAATGACACATTTTTGGTGCCCACTGTGGGGCATCCCCCCGTTTTAATCCTTTTATTGTAAGCATTTTCTGACAGGTGACAGACTGAAGATTGCGCTTTGGTGCATACGAGCTTTCTTTCGGTGCATAGACGAACTATTTTTTCGCATCCCTGAACTGTTTCGGTGCATTCAGAGATTGTTTCGATGCATAGACGACCTGTTCTCGTGCATCCCGGATTGATCTTTCAGCGTATTGAGTAACTGTTTCGGAGCATTTAGGGGTCTTTCCTATCACATACAAAGGGTTTGTAAACAAATTTTTTGATTTCGACGCCATCTGTAGACAAAAAATTTCATTTCAATTTTTTTTAAGAAAGATGAACCAACCCTAGGATAGAAATTTAAATTTTGGAATCTATCAATCCTAGGGTAGTCACCACACACTATTTTTGCAGTTAAAATGCACCCCATGCCTATTGCAAAGCAATATCTTCACTTAGTTTAGATCACTGTCATTTGGTGCTATAAAAAGAACATTGTTTTCTTTGTTTGTGGCAATAGGTCTATGCTCTCCCCTTAACTGGGTGACCAAAATACCACACTGCCTTTTCATTTTCTTGCAATCTTTATGCTTTATTACATCCTTTAGAGGGCCTATTCTTGTGGGAAAAAGTACTCACCCAGGAGGAATGACTTAAGTGGGAATAACCAAAGCCAGGTTTTCCAACCCACTATAATCAAAAGCGAATTCGGGAAAAGTCCACAATTCAACGGCAGTGTGCAAGATAACCATCCCCAAAATCTTTGTTCTAAAGATTGGGAGGTCTCCTAAGGGAGTTTATCTATTTCCGCATCGAACGGAAACCTTTACTATGAAACATAGTGTAGAAATCCAGTCGTGTTAGTATCCAAACATCATTTTAATCATGGTGCAAGGGGAGGGAAGAACCTTCCCCCAAGACACTCACCATATAGTTGCCACAAATTGTTTGCTCAGGGGATTCAGTATCCACTTCTGTCACCTTGAGTATGCACCTAGAAAAGACAAAAACATGGGCACCCTCTAGGGGGTGACATGGTTGTGTGAGTCAACACGATTTTAAGCTGTGGGTTGTGATATCTGTGATGACTTATTTTACAACTAAGAGTGAGTCTGCTTGGAATGCTTATTTTGTTCAAAACCTGTGAAAATCTCAAGAACATACACTCTTTGTTTAGATTTTAGGATTAACAAAACAATTGTCTGCCTCTCTATGCTATGTTTTTCACATTTAAATCAGATTAAGATCATCCAAAAATATCAAACTATCCAAACATATCTGTCTTAGAAGTCTAAATGAATAATTTAGCGCATCCCTGGTCTATTTTGGCACATTGCTACTTTGTTTTGGCACATCTATGCTCTATTTCGGTGCATCGTTGCTCTATTTTGATGCATCGCTACTCTATTTTGGTGCATCGCTACTCTGTTTCGACACATCGCTGCTCTATTTCGACGCATTGCTTCTCTATTTCAGCACATCATTCTTCTATTTCGGAAATTTTTTTCTCTGTTTCAGTGCATCTATGCTCTATTTTGGAGCATAGGTAGTCTATTTTGGTGCATTCATGCTCTAATTTAGTGCATGTGTTTTCCGAACCTAGGTAACTTTCTCACATTCAAAAATCAGTCTTCTTAGTCTAGTCTTTTCCATGCTCAGAGTTTGGAAGTCTGCAACTTTTTCCAAGAAGTCTCTAGAAAGGAAGATTAGAAAACCAAAGAAATCTCTCGGTTATAAGAAGCTACTGAAGAAGAGGAAATTTCTATACCAAAGTCAAAAGGTCTTGCTTGAACACAAGACCTTTATTCACCGATATCATGATTATATTAGAGGTTTCACTGACGATTATGTTGTAGAACCTTTATACTCACGAGCCTTCTTTCAAAGAAGATCCCTTTCTCAAAGGCACAACCACAATAAGTGTATTCGTTCTTCTTATATTCCCCAACCTGAAATTATGTATGCTACTCATCCCAATCAAATTTTTCAATAGAGAACTCAAGTACATTAGGCATTCATCAAATCCATCTTCTTTACAAAGCTATGATCAAACTCACAAAGTGTAAAATCATGTTTATTTTTATCTTTGGTTTAATTCCCACAAATAGAATTTTCATCCAATCAATCAGCGAATCACGAGCTAAAGATTAAAAATATTTTAAGTCATAGAATCTTCATTCTATCCTGATTTTCATATCCATAAACATTGCACTATTTCATTCGTTTGATCAAGGTTAGTAGAATTTGAGTAACACTTATACCTATTGTCATGAGATCTCAAAAACACATTGAAAAAGATGAAAGGACCGTAAGTAAAATGGATGATAATAGTGAGAGGGAAGAGATCCCCTATCATAATTCAAATACTAAAGAGATAACAAAAGAAAATATTGAAGAAGCAGAACAAGACCCCTTATTCCATACTCTTATGGAAAAGGATTTTAGAACGAAACAAGGAAAGATATTTCCTTTCATTAGCTAATCAAGGAGCTAAGTTACCTGCTGATTTTGAAACTCCTCTTAATGATTTTAGTGCCCTTACTCAACAGATAAATGAATTACAAGGGAAAATAAAAGAAATGCAAGGGGGTGCAACAAAGAATTATGTTTTGGATGACATATGTCCTTATCTATTCAATAGGAGTCTTCAAATGATTCATTTTTCAAAATATTGTGAAATCCCCAAATTTCATAGGTATAATGGGAAAACTGATCCCATTGAACATGTGAGGGATTTCTGAAATATGAGCTTAGAATTCACTCATGAAGATACCTACTTAATGCGATTGTTCCCACAAAGTCTGGGTGGACAATCCATGGAGTGGCTTTCAAAGATCACTCCCCCCATCAAAACCTTTAAGGATTTAATAAACAAGTTTATATCACAATACTCCTACAACATCCAACACCAGATAACCATGCTTGATCTTTGTAAAGTAAAACAAAAAGTAGGGGAATATTTCACTACATTTTTACAAAGGTGGAGAAAGGTGTTTGCTAGATACTCCTGCCCTGTTCCTGAAACAAAAAAGATGGAGATATTTATCGATAGTTTGAATCAAGAAATGAGTTACAGACTGAACCTTCACTATCCTCAATCATTTGAAAAATTGATTGAAAACATGATTATTATCGAAGGTTCTTTGATCAGGCATGGAGTTCTGAAAATTGATAAAGAGGGTTCAAATTTGTACAACAACAACAACAACCATAGTAACAACAATGACAAATCATGATTTTGGACTCGAAATAAAAATTTTGTGAATGATGGGGTAGTGGATGCTAACAATGTGAATGCAAATCCTACCATCATTAATGTGTCAGGTTTTCAATGTAGCAACAATGCTAGAAATTCTAGCACCCAAGGCAATGTTTCCAATCAAGGGAACACAACTAACAATCATGGAAATAATTTTGGCAATAATCAAAATTCAAATATGCTCAGATCTTCATATTTTTCAAATCAACAGAGTTTCACTCCCTTGGGCCAATCTTTGGAATCCATTCTCAAATAGTTATTGAATCAAAATGCTATTACATTGCCACTAGAAAGAGGCTATGAGCCTTAAGTTAAACCACCATCGTGGAATGACTCACACTTTTGTGATTATCATAGGTGTAAAGGTCATAAGACAAAAAATTGCCAAGGGTTAAAAAATATTGTTCAGGATTTTATTGATAACCATACCATCACAGTTGAGGGACATAATGTCAATAATTACCATTAGGAATTCAAGGATCCTCTCCCCAATTATCAAAAAGGGGAATCTTTGGGTGATAAGGGCAAGAATTTTAATTATGTCCATGATGTCATTATCAATCATATTTATACTGACAATCCACAAATCAATGCTATATGAATCAAAGGTAAGAAATAATATCGAGAGGTCAATGCTACGATAAGGGGACAAGCCAAAATCATTGTCAAAGGAAGCTCATCTAAAGTGGAAATTCCCCCTCCAAATCAATACAATTTGGTTGATCAACTATGAAAAACATCAGCCCAAATTTCTATCTTGGAGCTTTTAAAGTTATCACCTACACATAAGGACATTCTAGAAAAGGCACTTGTTGATCAAACTATATCCCTTGATCTGGATATCAATAAATTTCAAGCCATGATGGGACACTTGTCTTCCTACACATGTTTATCCTTTTCTAAAAAGGATGACTCATCAATAACCCATCCACATAATTCATCACTCTACTTAGAGGTCATGGTTCAAAAAGTTAGCATTAGATGTGCCCTAATAGATGGGGGAGCCGGATTAAACATTTGTACTTTGAAATTGGTCCTAGCTTTGGGATATTCAGCAAAATCTATAGATTCACGAAGGAAGATTACAATCAAGGCATATGATGATGAGGAAAGGACTTCCAAAGGCTTCATCATGTTACCAATCAGAGTGGGACATGTTGTGAAGAATACCTATTATCAAGTTCTAGATCAGGATCTAACCTATAACATACTCTTGGGTCATCCATGGATCCACAATATGCAAGTTGTTCCATCTACTTATCATCAATGCTTAAATTTTCCATATGATGGACAAGAAGTAACAATACCGGTTGATCACATTAGCAATCAAACTTGCTCTAACCTAAGAGCAACTTAGGACACACTCATCCCACATAATAGAGAGGCCTTGGCCATCTCTACCTCCAAGTATAATGAACAAGAAAGATAAATGATAAGCAATTTTGGCACCAAGCTAAAATTGAAAGATAATGCAGTAGGATAATATTCTTTATCTCTCTCTAATTTACCCATACCTCCAAGATCCCATGGTCAACCGTCAACATCCATACAACAGGCTACAACAAATTTAGCCTCAACTTCAGTTCCCATCACCAAGTTTAATGGTATATTTATCAAAGAAAATTAAATGGAAGATAGAGATATCCTTGATTGGCTCTATAAAGATGAAGTTGAATCAATACTACATGTCAAGTTACCCACAAAAAATAATGGAAAAGGTTATGCTATCATGCAACAAATGGGTTATGAAGGAAATGGTCCTATAGGTAAAAGGAAAGAGGGTATTGTTGAACCTATCCAACTAAAAACAATGCACCCAAAGGATAAGACTAGGTTAGGATATGGTGAAGACACAAAGGAAGAAGTGATACAAAGAAGGCCTAAAGAGGAGTTAACTGAAACAATCTTGAGAATTCAAGCAAACAATTCTGACACTGACTCCAATGAATATGAATGGGATGACTTCTCTGATGATACTTTCATCTTAGAGAAAAAGGTGGATGTCATACACAAATTCACACCCGCATTATTACAAGGGGAAATCTCAAGGCCTCCACTTGATTACGTTCTACAAAGCGATCATGACTCAGGTGAGACTGATTCGATTCAAAGTTAAATAGATCATTCAGAAGAGGATACCATCCTAGACCTCCCTCATAATGGCATTAATAATAGCATCATGACCCTTACAGCCAGTGACCTTACTCATCCTAATTATCCATTTCCTTTGGTCTATCCTGAACTCATTGATTAGGAACAAATCACACCCATTGATGTCCCAACTTTTCCTAATGATGAAACCATCATAAAAAAAATTTGTTCATCCCGACCAGAAACAAGTTCCACCAGGGAATCACAAGAACAAAGTTTTTGATAGGACAATACCAAGTTTCTCAGCTATGAAATAAATAATATAAAAGAAATATCTAATGGTGAAAACCTAACAAAGGCAATATTAGATCAAGAAAAGAGAAAAATAAAAAGCGTATCCAATGGTGAAAACCTTTCAAAGATGCCAGAGGAGGGGACACTTGACACTCTTCCAGAGCATTATCATGAAAGGTCTTCCATTCTAATTGAACCAACAGAGGCACTCAATATAGGTACTATAGAGTAGCCCAAAGTGTTATAACTTGCCACATCTCTAAAAGAAGAGGAAGTACCTGAATTCACAAAATTTCTCAAGAAAAATCAAATCAGTTTTGCATGGTCCTACATGGATATGCCTGGATTGGATCCAAATCTCATCATGCATCATTTATCTATTATGCTGAGGGAAAAACCTATAAAATAGAAACTCAGAAAAATGCATCCACATGTTGCATTATTGGTGAAAGAGAAATTAAAGAAGCTTTTGGATGTTGGATTCATTCGGTCTATTGACTATGCAGAATGGATCTCCAATATCGTACATGTTTCAAAGCCAGACAGAAGGATTCAAATTTGTATAGATTTTAGGGTTTTGAACAAGGCATGTCCTAAAGATGACTTCCCCTTACCAAACATAGATATGATTGTTGATTTGAATGTTGGACATGCAATGTACTCATTGATGGATAGATTTTCAGGATACAACCAGATAAATATTGCACCAGAAGAATAGGATAAAACAACATTCACATGTCCTTCGGTACCTATTGCTGGAACGTAATGCCATTTGGGTTGAAAAACATAGGAGCTACATACCAACGTGGAATGAAAATTATTTTTCATGATATGATGCATACATTCATGGAAGATTATTTTGATGATCTTCTTGCCAAATCGAACACTAGAGAAGGACACATAGATATCTTATCTAAAATTTTCAAAAGAATGGAACAATTCAAAGTGAGACTTAATCCAAAGAAATGTGTTTTTGGAGTGAAATCTAGAAAGATACTAGGTTACATTGCATTAGAACAGGGAATTCAAGTGGATCCAACTAAAGTACAAGCAATTCTTGATATGCCACCACCAAGGAACGTTAGTCAACTACGCTCTTTACAGGGACGGTTGCAATCCATTCAAAGATTCATTGCCCAATTGGTGGACAAAAGTTTACCATTCACTCATCTCTTACACAAGAATATTCCATTTAAATGGGAGGAAAAATGTGAAGCAACATTTGATCAGATAAAGCAGTATCTCATGAATCCACCAATAGTGATTCCACTAGTACAAGGTGCGCCTCTCATATTGTATATTGCTACCACGGAAGTGTCTTTAGGAGCATTATTGGCACAAGAAGATGATTCAGGAAAAGAGTGAGAAATTTATTACATCAATCAAACCTTGACAAGTCATGAGTTAAATTACACCTTCATTGAAAAAGCTTGCTTAGCAGTAGCGTTCACTTCTCAAAAGTTGTGACACTACATCATAGTACATACAATAAAGCTTGTGGCTAAGATTGATCCACTAAAATATCTTCTAAGGAAAATTTAACTAGTAGGTTAGTTAAATGGGTCATGATCCTGAGCGAATTTGACATTCATTATGTGGATCGCAAAGATATAAAGGAACAGGTAATTGTGGATCAGTTAGCAGAAGCACCAATACCAGCAGAACACCCAATACACATTGATTTTTCTGATGTCGATGTATTCACATCAGTTATCCAATAGTCATGGGTGCTCTACTTTGATGGTTCTTATACTCAACATGGTTCAGGAGCAGGGATTCTTTTTATTACACCTCAAGGACATACAATTCCAAAATATTATTGGCTAGTGTTTCCTTGCACAAACAACATAGCAGTAAACTGGAAAATCATAGAACTTCAAGTTTTTAGTGATTCACAACTTGTTATAAATCAAATCAATGATGAATATCACACTAAAGATGACAAATTGATGCCTTACAAAAGAATGGTGGACGAATTCAAGAAATATTTTGTTAATATCAAGTTCATATAGATTCCACGTATTGATAATAAAGCAATAGATGCTATGGCTACAATCACCTCTCTACTCCAGTTGATAGAAAATAAAACACAATATGATTTCCTAGTGGAACAATTGTCTTCTCCTACCTATGACAATCTAGAAACTCAAATCATTTGCCATCTAACTAGTTTTGATTCTCCCTTATATGGCCAAATTTACACTTACCTAAAGGATACTAATTTACCCTTAAACTTGTCTAGGAATTAGAAAAGAAATTTCATCTATCAATCATCCCATTACACCTTAATTGCTGATGTCTTATATCGGTGTGGTTCGGATGGTACCCTCCTTCGATGTCTCAAACACGATGAATCCGAAAAATCCTTACAAGAGGTTCATGGTGTAATTTGTGGGACACACTCAAGTGGACTAACCTTAGCAAATAAACTTGTTTGATTGGGTTATTACTGGCCGACCATGGAGAAGGAATCATTCATCTTTGTGAAGAAATGTGCAAAATTTCAGATTCATGGGAATCTCAATCATGCTCCTGCTCAAGAATTACAACCCTTCACCACAACATGGCCTATCGCCCAGTGGGGATTGGACTTGGTTGGAAAGATACACCCATCATCTTCAAATGGACATAAATTCATCATTACAACCACTGAGTATTTCACTAAGTGGATTGAAGTTATTACCCTAACAACTGTTACTGGCAAACAGATCTCTTCATTCATTTTGAACTATATCATCTACTGATACAATATTCCAAACTCCATTATCATAGACAATGGAAGACCCTTTAAAAATCAAGATGTTTATAAGCTATGTGAAAGATTATGCATTCAACACAGGTTCTCTACACCTTACTATCCACAAGGGAATGGTCAAGATGAAGCTTCAAATAAAACAATTCTAAAGATTTTGAAGAAAACAGTGAATGAATTCGGTCGCGATTGGCATGTCCAATTGAATCCAGCATTATGGGCATACATAACAAGTATCCGCACACCAATCGGAGCTACCCCTTATGCTTTGGTCTATGGAGCGAAAGCTATTCTACCACTGGAATTTGAGATTCCTTCACTTCGAGTATCACTCAAGGGGTTAATCAATGATGAAGACTATAGAGTATCAAGGTTGCAAGAGCTAGAACTACTTGATGAATGATGTCAAACTACAGTTAATCATTTGAAGGGATATCATCAAGTTATGGCCCACAACTACAATCATAGAGTCAAACCACAAATGTTTCAAGTGGGTGACTTGGTTCTCAAAGAAAACCCTCAGAATCAACAGGATCGGGAAAAGAAAGGAAAGTTAGAACCTAATTGGCTGGGTGTGTTTGTTATCATTGCTGCATATGGATCAGGGGCATATCAGTTGTCAACATCAAAAGGGGACTTGTTTGAAAATCCAACCAACAATATTCATCTGAAAAAAATTTATGCCTAAAAATATCAAAAACAATATAAAAATTCTTGACGAAATACAAAAAAATCAAAAAGAGCAAAAATATTAAAAAAAATAAAAAAGAGCAAAAACACAAAAAAAATCAAAAAGAAAAAAAAAATCACTGCCTTGATGAAAACCTAGCAAACAAGCATTTGGTAAACAACAAAAACATCATAAAATCAGGAAAAAGTGCAACAAAAACAAATGGTGAAAACCTAGCAAACATGCATTGTTTGTGATTTCATTTGGCTCTCTCATCTATTAAGATTCATTCTGCATACCCATCTTTCATTAGCATTACATGCCTCACCATCGCATTCACATCACATCATCTCCTTGAAACGAAAAAGGATCTCATCATGGCTTGATGATTTGGGGTTATCCTTAGCAGTCATTGTGTCTAGCAAGAGTCAAAGCACAAGGGCACTTGGGGGCAATTCGCTTCTTGGAGCTTTTCTAGCAGGTAATTGGCAGCATGTGTCAAGAATCGGAATATCAGAAACAACAAACTTTGTCCAATTAAACTGAGCCTACATGACTATTTTGACAGATGATTAAAACAAATTGGATGATCTTAATTTGAATAAAACAAATGATAAACTTAAAGCAATAAGTTGCAATTGTTGTTTTGATATTTGATGAAATCATGTCTTTGGAGTGGTTCAATGATGTACTGAACTAGAATCACAAGAAAGAAGTATGATTTTTCTTTGCTTGTTGTTTGTAAGCTAATCATTAGTATTGTTCAAATTTATCATGGGACATGCTCTACAATGTATCATTGATGACATTTCGGAATTTGCATGGGAAAATGGTTAACTTTTGTTTGTTTATGCAAGCAATACTCAGGTCATCTTGGTTCAATTACACCTCAATGCTTGTATTAACTTGCTATATCAAACATCATGAAAGCAGTACTCAGGTCATCATTGGTGTTAACATACCCTTTCATGCTTGTACTAACTTTCAACATATCAAAAGGCTCAATGATGAAACTCAAGCATATCATGAAATGACAAAAAGGAGAATGGTTCATTACTACATTATAGGGCTGCATAATTCATCTAGATTTGCATTTTGGGGGTTGTTTAAATAGATTTTTGAGGGATTGGTAAAATTCTCGTATATCTTTTAAAACAAAAATTGAGTACAACTGGACATAATTTGTTACATCTCATTCCATTATCATTCACATCATTTCACCATCATTCATTTTATCATTATTCTTGCATTTACATTTTGCATCATCATTTCATTGTTCGTTCATCATACTCATATCAGGTGCATAAGTCATTCATTTGATAATTCATCTCATATTACACTATCATTTCATAAACATTAACATTTCCACTTGCATACACATCATATCACATAAATAAACATTCATAGTAAGGTTGCATCCATTACATTCATTTCACATCATCATTTAGGTTATCATGTTCATTTCCATTACATCATGTATTATTAGTTCACTAATTACAACATTATCATTATTATCATATTACATCATTATCCATGTCATGTGCATATCATTCATTAAATATTACATCATCATAATCAGATCATTTATCCATTTAAATCATTCATCATTACATCATATCATTTTTCACATCATTAAAAGCATTCACCATTCAATCTTACATCTTGCATTCATTACATACATTATAAAACCAACTCATTTAGATTATTATCATATCATCATTGCATCATCATACTTAAAATAAAATAAAACATCATTATCATCATATCATTATTGCATCATCATGAATGACATCACATATAGAACTAAAATGCATAAAATCATCCATAACACATGCGTAATCAAATCACCACTGCATCTCATAGATCTCATCAAAACAAATGTCTAGAAATACAAGGATATCAAATGTTTCAAAAAGATATATCAAATACAATGGAATAAATGTGTGCAACATGCTCATCACTGAGGGGCATCTGATTGTGGAGCATGGCTGCTGCTGCATCCTGAGGTAGTGGGTCTCGATGGATCTCTACTCATAGAAGCTCTGATCTCTCATCTGACTGGTTGACCCACACTCTTGGTAGCACTCCTGGAATGACTGCATGAATGGGTCTGAGACCGAGTACCTAATTATGTGAACGAAATCCTCCTCTCGGGTGGTACGACCTTGAAGTATCTCATCCTGTAATACTCAGCCTCCCGAGCAGTCTCCAAACCCTCTGCCACAACCTCTCCAATAGAGGTTCTCTCAACTGGTCTGAGTAATCTCTCAGCTACCCCCTTGGCCTATATACATCTCTCTCAGAAGTTGTCCCTCTCGACCATAAGTTGCGCTACCTATGGGTTAGGAGGTGGTGGTTGTTCAACCTATGCCTGCAACTGACTGATCATCCCCTGAGCTTGTGCTAACTAACTCCAAAGAGTCTGAACCTCTACTTGCAAAGCATCTATCTGTCCCTGTGAGGGAGCCTTGATAATGATCCGTGGAGATGAAGTACTTAGCTGGCCCATTACTCTCGATGTCCACAATCATGTCCTAAAGGGTACATCAAAGAAAAATCTTTGTCCTCCACCCCCACAACCTCCATCATCCCCACTATCATCACTGTTGTCATCCTAGTTGCCAGAGTCATCCCCCTCATCTCCCTACTCATCAATATCCATGGCCCCTGCATCATCTGCCCCTTCCTGAGCCTCTGTCTGTGCCTGCCCTCACCCTCCTCATTGTATAACTAGTCCTCCCATCAATGGGGTTGTCTCCTCTAGACTAGTAAACCTCGGAAAGGGATGTGTGTAAAAGTATGCAACATACTTGTCTGTCATCCCTGCATCTGTAACCTCTGGATGTATAGCCCATTGATCTAGCTACAACTCCAAATACTCTGCTCAAGCTGGCTCTATCATCACAGTGGGACCCCACTCTGGTACATCCTCCTGGTGCTTGAAATAATATGCCACACCCTGTGGCATCATCTGTACTAACCCAAGCTGCCTTAGGACTCTCATCACCAGAAACCGCTCAATAATTTAAGGATTCTGCCCAATCAGATACCTCAATCTCATGCAGTGAGGTAACTCCATATCATCCATCTCCCATGGATCGCAATCTACATATGGTCTCCAGATGACTATACCCATATCATCTAGTATGTGTCGCTAATACTCTAACTTGCCCAGCCTCGACTGAACAAGGGGCCCAGTGTAGGCATTAATATATGGAAACCCAAGAGGATGATCCCTTCGAACAATGGGATGCATAATGGAAAAATGCTCCCATACTAATATCTATAGAAGAGTAACTCTATAGGAGAGACTCTTCCCATCTGTGTATATGACTTGATGAAGATCGTGGTACAGATGGGCCAGCATACATGATCCCCAGGCATATCTAGTCCGGTGGAGAAGCATATCCTCCAGGATCCTACCCCAACCAACTGATAGTCCCTTTTCCCTATGATTAGGACAAAGGAAACCACCAATCATACCTGCTAAAACCGACAGTAGGGGGGCATATATCTCCACCATCTCCTTCCAGGGAAGCTCGTATCCGAAGACATGAGGATCCTGGAAGACTCACCTCAGTGCATCAGTCCCCCCGATCTCCTTGTGATCATTGATCACAAGCTAACCAACTACAGGAATACCCAGAATCCTGTATATGTGCTCTGGTGTCACGGTAATCTCTCATGTCAGCAGATGAAAGGTGTTATGCTCATTGTGTCATCTCTCTACTAGTGTAGTCAATGATGCCCTATTGACCCAATACTGCGGGATCCTCAACAGTGAACTCAAACCACACTAGTGTATAACCTCTAAATCATCTTGTGACAGTCGAGGAATCATCTCCCATGTCTGAGGAAATATCTCTCTAATATGGATGAGGTTAAATTCCTTGTTTACAACATCATCAAGCAATCATACAAATCAATCAGCAAGTAATCTCTAATGAAATCAGTACATCATATGCAAAATTATCAATACATCAAGCAAGTTCAATCAAATCAACACTTATTTGTTTTTCATATCGCATTGAAACAAATTTTAACAGTCAACATGACTCAATATCTACCTATTTGACTTTCAATCGGGAAAGAAAATCTATCATTACTATTTATTTTTCATATCGCATCGAAACAAATTTAACAGTCAACATGACTCAATATCTACCTATTTGACTTTCAATTGAAAAAGCAAATTTATTAGACTTCTTTGTTCGTCAAGCACGAAGACAAGTTTCTCAAAAAAAGCTAATCCATTCTTGATGTTTTTAAATAGCATAAAATTAGTTGGCTAATCTAACAACACTCATCAAGCACTTATCAATGTTTCTTCAAAATTTCAAATTCGGGAAAAATCCATGGATGTGCCAAAATAGACCTTCTATGCGCTAATTCACTTATGTGCTATTCTATCAACCAGATGTGCCAAAATAGACCTTTTATGCGCTAATTCACCTATGCACTATTCTATCAACCAGATGCGCAAAACAGACCTTCTATGCACCAATTTACCCTATGCACTAATCTAGCATCCTACGCAGGCAACATTTTTGTATGCACTACTTCAGGTATCCTATGCGCTATTCTAAATTTTGCGCGATTGTTTCACACCCATGCATTGCTTTATATGTACGAATTTATCTAACCTATGCATGATACTATGGCTCATATGCGCTAAACCAGGACATGCAAAATTTAAAAAAATAAAAAAACCATGAAAATCAAACAAAAAAATTTACGTAGAGGATCAAGTCAACTTATCGAAGGTCCGTACGCGGCTGGTCTCTAATACCGGCGGGCTCGCTCAAATTTGTGGCGCTCATAATGGACCGGCATCACAAATGTCTCTCTTAGAGCTCTGAAAATTACCAAAGGTTACTGTTCAAATGACAATGAATTTTCACCTTTTTCACCTTTTAAGGGCGTAAAAGTGTGAAAATATTTAAATTTTTACTAGGAAAAGTGCTATTTCAAGAGATAAATCACTAATTTTCTTCCGAAAAATCATTCTAATTCTTTTATCATGTGATTTATCTCTCGAGGGGGCATATACCATCGATAATTCCAAAATTCTAGGCAAAATTCTTTGAAGCTATGCGTAAAACACATCACTTCAAAGAGAGACAAAATGTACACATCTAAAAATGGTCACGGTTATTCAAACCTGCTAATTAATTAAATATAAATTATTTAATTAATATTCTTAAGTCATATACATATAAATAAATTTAATTATTTATTTATATTGTTCTTTTTTCCAATTCTTCTAGTTTAATTAAATAAATAAGTTTATTTAATTATTGCTATCTTCCTCTTAATTAATTAAATAGATTTCACAATTTATTTATACTAATTATCACAAATTTAAATTCTAAATTTAAATGATATTCTTCATTTCACATTTAATTAAATATTTCCAATATTTAATTAAACATTTTCTAATTCTTCACTCTTCATATAATTAAATATTCTAAAAATATTTAATTAAAAGCTTTCTTTCCTCCATAATTAGATATTCTAAAAATATTTGATTAAAAGATTTATTTCCCCAATAATTAAATATTCTTTATATTTAATTAGAAACTTTCTTCTTTTCATATTTAATTAAGTATTTTATATATTTAATTAAAGCGCTTTTTATCATCTCTCATACATAATTAAATATTATTTATTTAAATTATGGAAACTTCTAATTCTTTGTCACATGTAATTAAATAAATTCATTTATTTAATTATGGATTTTTCCTCAACTATCAACTAACTCTTCATAAATGAAGTGCACAAATGGCAACTTTCCTTTATTTTTGAATGGAAAAGGCTCTGTTTGAGGAAACATATCCCATCTTTCTCTCAACCTTCCATATTTCTCTCAACTTCTCGATCTCTCACCGTTCATCCTAACAAGTTTGAATCTCAACCGTTGATCCTTGCCAATTGGATTTTTTCCTTCAAAAATCTATAAATACAACCCTCTTATATGTTGAAAAGGACCTCAAATCCCAGATTTCATATGTAGTTACTATACCTTCATTTCTATATTATCAGCATTCTAGCATCATAGCATTTCAATTTCATAGCTTAAATCATATAGTTATGAACATGCATTTTCAATTAATCTCATTCTCCTAAGCTGCCATTTCAACAAGCTACTACTTACACAACTGAGAGTTAGCACCTTTAATCAAATCATTGGAGATAGAGGACAATGGAACAAATTTGAAGAAGTTGTTGTCATTAGAGTTTGCATTTATGCTTTCTAGTTAGTTTTTTTTAATATAATGTTTCATTAATCCACATTTTCTAACGACACGGTTACCATTCTTCTATTTTGTGCGGGTGAGGCATTAATGGTGGATGTGACCTGCACATTTTATTCTATCTGAATTGGGATTTGCAAAGATCCTAGGTCGATATGAGGAAGGCGCCTTATGCATTCAATGCAGGGTAGCAATTTATTGCGGGCTATTTGGGCCGATATGGTTGATGGCCAACCTTCTTTGTAACCCTAGCTCGGGCTAGCACATGAAAAAATCTCTATAAGTATGGCATGTAGCCTCATTTGTAAAGGGTTAGATAGCTGGTTAGTTTTTTATAATTAGATAGAAGACAAACTAGAAGATTAGAGAAGAAGGTTAGAGTTAGGAGTTAGTCATATTTTATTCGAGTGTTGTAACAAAATATGAGAATTGTTGCTATTACTGGTGATTCAATGCAAGTGAAGACATTGTGTTATTATTGGTATCTTCTTTGGATTAATTAATCTTACATGGTCCTTATTCTATCTTTAAAATTGCTTGGAAATGTCTTAATTCATTTTAGGTTTAGAGTTAAATGATTCGATAGTTCTTGTGATTTAGTGCTTGGAGTGTTGTAGCAATCTCTGGTTCACACTTTGGGAAGCTTCTTGATTGTGGGTTTTATGCACAAGGTCAACCTGTACCCAATATTTGTGTGCTTAGTTCAATTGTGGGAATTTATCCAGTTCGATTGAATGAATGTCCATGATCTGAAAATATTTAATTCCTTAGAAGATTGCACTATTCCTATGAGATTGCAGGTATAGCCTGAGTTGATCAATTTTTTTTTTTTGAGGGATTGGTCTATTCCAAGAATTTCATCATTAGTATTGTTGATCCTAGGAGTATTATTAATCTTAGGATTTTTGAAACCCTTTATCTTTTGTTATTTCTTTGATCTTTGGTTAAACCAGAAATTCAAGTATCATTATATTGTAAAAATCTGATAAGTTTAGAGGCTTTGGTACTTGTTGTGTAAGGTCCCTTCGTGATTACCAATATTTTCACATTTATCAGTGAGTTGTTTTGTTGCAAGCCATGACTTGACACCCGAGAGACCTTGGGGTTATCTTTTTCTCAATAGAGATTGGCCTTTCAAGAGAGATAGGATACTATATATATTTTGTCTGATTTGTTACTGTGTAGAAAACAACATCAACAATAACATCATCTAATATTTTGTTACTATTTGTAAGACTTCATCTAGTTAGGGAAGTCAATAATTGTCCTTCTCTAATGCTTGGTTTATATTTCTAAAATCAACACACAATTGAATCTCTCCATTTTCCTTTCTTACTAGTACTAGATATGCAACCCAAGTTGAATGTCTCATTGGTTAAATGATTTTGGTACTCAACAACATCTAAATATCCTTTTGGATTAAATTCTCAAGAAAGGTATTAATGGGATGTTACCTCTATCTGAAGAGATTATTCTCCTTCAGAGGAATAGTATATTTAACTAACGAATTGTGAGAGAGGGGGACCACCCACGACAAGGCCCTAGGTCACAAAAGGCCAAGAGCGAAAAGGTTGCCCTAACCCACCTCAATTTAAAGGGAAGTTAGGATGACAAGGATGAGAATGATGAGGATTATGAACCCTTCAATCACTTTGCATCCGAATGCAGGAAGGGGACCAGGTGGGCTGGCCTTTAGAGTTGGATTTAATGTCTTAGGAAACTCTCTCTAAGGATAGAAGCGCAGTTCTAGGATGAAAACGCGGCAGGCTGGCATCTCACAAGCGTGCTGGCATCCGTATGGACAGAGATTTGAAGAGACAAGATTCTTACTCAAAAAGGAAGACCACTAGCCTAGTCTAGGAATGCTTAAAGTAGTAGAATGAGATTAAGAGGAAGGAAAATTAAATGCAAATATGATAAAGGAAACGTATTACCACCAATGTGATGAAGAAAATCTCATAGAATTCTCTCCTCACAAGCTTTCTCCACACACTCTCCACCTACACACAAGGAAGGGGGAAATTTTTGGGGTTGTATAGGGGCCTATCTCATTCAAACCCCTGTCTCGATGTTTCTACCTCCACGAATAGCCAAGTATGGAATGGTAGAAATAAATGATAAAGGAAGAACTACAAGCTACATATGCAAGAAACACCACAAAAGAGTAAGTGCTTACCCAATCAAAAGAAAAAGGAGAGAAGGGAGGAGCTTTACTGCCTCTGTCCAAAGCACTCAAGGCTTGTGGAGGAGTGAACGAGAGGGACTCAAGCCTATGTTGCCACAATTTATGTCCTATACTCACCCTATTGGAGTGACAAAGTGTTGAGTTGCTGCAATGGAGTGAAGGATGTTGCTACAAAGCTTGGAAGTGAATGCTTAAAGAGTGCTCAAATAGTCTAGCAAGACTTGCAAAAACTTGAGAATGGATGGAATGATCAAGAATATGAAGGAGAAGGTGAAAAATAGCCATATTCAGATTGACTAGCTGAAGAGAGGTGTTACTCTTTGACTTCCAATCAAAAGTGTAATGCCTCTGTAGTCTCATCCACATGAATCTGCTAGGGAAATAAGTACATCACACAAATGTCTGCATGTCATGCAGGCATCCTTGACAGAAAAATCCTCATCGACACATAAACTAGGCACCAAGTGGAATGCAACCAATCGGCTTAAGTGGAATTAAACCTCCACTTTTGATTCTCTAAGGTGTTAAAGGGAAAAAAAAAAGGGGATTTGTACTAGGGGTGAAAATTCACGTTAGTACATTTTTCCCTCACTTTAGTGAGCATGAGTATTGATGAGTTCATTAAATTTGAGTAGTAAGGAAGTAGTAGAGTAAGAGATGTATACCTGAACTGGCAAGGAAGCATAGCATAGTCTAGAAAACATGAAAGTGCAGGAGAGGACTTCATAGTTTCATGGAACTATAAAGTTGAAGTATGAAAGTGCCTCATAGATTCATGGTCCTACAAGGGGGGTTACCCTTCAAGAACTCTCACATGAAGGAAACCAAGAAAAGAAACTTACAGACCCACAGGCTTGCAAGGAAGGTATTCCCCAAGAAATCTCACATTAGGGAGACTAAGGAAAAGAGACTCTACAAAGTTAGAGGTGGCGACATGTTTACCCACAAATAGAACACATCAAGAAGCTGTCATGTAGGCCAGTAAATAAACAGTCATGTAGACCATCACTAAGTTGTACGACTTTCAAAGGGCTCCCTCAAGAACCCTTCAAAAGGAAAAAGCGTCCACTCAAGGGATGCTTTCTTTGAAAGATGAAGTCTAGTCGGGCTTCCCCCAAGCTAGACACGAAGATGTAAAGTGAAGTCTAGTCGGGTTATCCTCAGACTAGAGATGAAGATGCAAAACTAGTCCAGTCGGGCTACCCCCAATTTGGATGCCAAGAAATCATTTGAAACTTTGTGAAGGGGTCCCTTGGGAACCCAACGTGAAGAGGAGGGGTCCACTAAAGGGACACACTATTCAAAAATCTTGACGTATTCCTTCTCGAATTGATTCATCACCAAGGAATCCTTTTGAAAGATGTTCACTTCATCAAGGAATTCGAAAGGAAGGAGATGTTATCATGTGATGGGAAGACTAAGACCATTCCCACTTTGGAGGAGGATTTCCAAGTCCTTTCTTTACGAACCCATGATGAAGGAAACATGTTTTTCTATGATTTCAAGTTGAGAATGCAATTCTAATAAGGAAGTGTGTGAAGGGCCTTCACGAAAAGATTCATTTGGCAACAAATGTATTTTCTAAAGACCATGTAATGTAGAAGATGTGTTGTCACACTTGAAAGGGAAAAATCAATCAAAGAAGAGAGAAAGATAAGGAAAAAGTAAAGAGAACAGATCACACAGAGAGAGTACAGGGGGATCTAGTTTCATGGGGTCATATCTACCTTTATTTATATATATGTAGGTAACTGTGGTAAGAGGAAAATTATCATCAATCCCCAACTAGATCAAGAAGAATGTACAAAAGACAAAGTAAAATATAAAATTGGGTCAACATGGAAGGAGGCGTAAATGCTCTTGACACTTTGCATCATCCCCAATTTACCGAATGTCAATCACAAAAATGGAAGAATGATGACACATATAGAGGAAGTTTCACAACACATACACCATACATGTATCTAAGCACCAACATGGGTGATGTGGGTCATCTAGGCACATAAAGAACAATCATGGGGAACAAATGTCATGATACACACCCATGTCTAATCTAAAGATTAAGAAGAGGGTCTCCCCCTAACATTGGGCAACCAAGAGGTCATCAGACTCCCACTCCAGATCATCATAGGAAGGAAGATGAGCCTACAATGGTGTAATGTTAAGGGGAGGAGATTCTGATTCTCCCACAACAAGGGCTAAAGTAAAGGGACCTATAAGGTCTCCATCGCTCAGCTCTTGTGGGTCTAGGGTCAACAACCTTGCAAAGATTGCTAAAAGGTTTTAAACTTCATCCAATGAGTTAAACATGCACTTGACAGGAGTGCCATGTTTTTCCTTGGTAGACAAAGGAGTTTGCACGTAACGTTCACTGCTAGGCTCACCGAGGAACTCAAGAGTAGTGATGAACTCGGGGGAGGCTAGGACTGGTTTCGTGACTCTTCTTTTGCCCTCCATTGTTGGAGGGACCACACTCTACCTTCTTCATCAGAGGAGGTGAACTCCCCATAGATGAATAAAGGATCAAGGGAGAAGAGGGAAGAACCACAGTGGACATGACCGAAGTGTTCACCATATCCATGGGTTTTGGGAAAGGCAAGACATCTGGAATGGAAGTCAATAAGGGTGGCTTTGCAGAAGGAGTGATGAAAACTTGCACCCTTCTAGGTGCAGGTGCACTCACAGTGGGAGATGAAAGAAATTCAGAAGGATGTCAAATAGAGATGGAAGGGGGGAGAAAGGAAGACATAGCAAGAGATGTAGTCTTCTCCTCCTCCCTCTTCTATAAGGAGGGTTTATCAGTAAGGATAGCCTTTCACCGATGATTATGCTTGTGCGCAAGGTGGTTTCTATGACTCTTTGAAATAGAAGTCGGGATCTATGAAGGGATGGAAGGATTTTGTTCAACCATGGGAGTGTCTTCCATGACTGTCTCTAGTGGAAGGGCAGTCTTCTGAATGACAATAGAAGAGGTAGGATTAGAAATGGTGGGAGGAGTTACTTCTAACGCCTCTATAGTGGGCCTCTTCCCATTCACTATTTTAATGACATGAATAGTAGGAGGCCATGGAGGTTGAGACAAGGAGGACTCTCCAAAGGAGGCTCTCTATCTTCCATATCAAATGGGCTTGGGCTCTGTGGGTAAGATGGGAAGCTCAAATGCAGGATGCTTGGCCTTTCACCAAGCAGGCACCATAGGATTCTCTTGCAAACATGAGACAAAAATAGATGGTACCACGATAGGGAAAGAGGAAGTCTCAGGCTAAACCATGGAAGAGGAAGGAGGATCTTGGGATGACTTCTCTTCTTCTCTTCTACGTGCCTTGGCGGCATCACTATCAACCTTTAAGAAAGTTCTATGTGAGATAGCATAAGGTAAAGGAGGGTACCTCACTTTCTACCTAGAGCACCCCTTCTTATAGTTCTGATAAGTGTGTTGTAAGAGATCCTTCCTAGGTGGGAGAGGACCAAGGGAGGTAGGCTAAAGTTAATCCAAGGTATAGTTTCCACGTACAATTGGTAGTCTATAACCAGTGTCATGGATAACATGTACCAAACCTCCATGAATGAACTTTAGACATTTGCATATGAGTGAGGGAACTGTGTTCATAGATACTAGCCAGGGGATACCTAGCTTCACTCTGAAGAGCTCAGACTCTAGGATAATGTTAAACTTAAGGCTTACGGACTTACGTCCAACAAGGACCAATAGGACAATACTCCCTATAGGAGGCATGAAAATCCTGTCATGGGTGCAAATGATACTTTCAGGTGCACCATACCCATCCTCATTCCGGAAGTTAATCAACATAATCTCCTCAGTTATGATATTCACTGGTGATGTTGGATCAATGAGAACGCTTGCTACAGTGTTCCCATTTATCCTCGCAGGAATGTAAAGAGGAGATGGATCTATGTTGAAGCCCATCGGAAAGTCTTGTGAAGTAAGGGTTATGCTATTACCACTACTCATAGTCTGCATAGAGGGAATAATTTTATTAAGGAAAGAGGCCATCGTGCACACGAGATGGAAATTCTACATAGCCTCCTAGGGTTTACAAGATAGGATAGTGACCCAATTAAGGTTACGTCACACAACACTGTTGGAAATTTCCAACTACACTTACTAGGGTTCACAGGTTGGGTTGTAAGGTGGAAACCTGACAAAACTCACACCTACAACACTCTTAGAGCATGAGGAAAAGTTATTTCAATATTGCAGAACAAAACCAAAATGGTTCACATCGGGTTCACCAAAATGTGAGAGAGGGGGACCACCTACTGCAAGGCCCCAGGTCACAAAAGTCCAAGAGTGGAAAGGCCTCCCTAACCCACCCCAACTTAAAGGGAAGTTAGGATGATGAGGATGATAATGATGAGGATTATGAACCCTTCAATCACTCTGCAATCCGAATGTAGGAAGGGGACCAGGTGGGTCATCCTTTAGAGTTAGTTTCATGTCTCAGGAAACTCTCTTTCTAAGGACGAAAGTGTAGCTCCAAGATGATAGTATAGCGTGCTGGCGTATCATAGGCACGTTGGTGTCTATATAGCCAGAGAACTAAGGAGACAAGATTCTTACTCAAAAAGGAAGACCACTAGCCTAGTCTAGGAATGCTTAAAGTAGTAGAACAAGATTAAGAGGAAGGAAAAGAAAATGTGAATATGATAAAGGAAACGTATTACCACCAAGGTGACAAAGACAATCTCATAGAATGATCTCCTCACTAGCTTTCTCCATGCACTCTCCACCTGCACAAAAGGAAGGGGAAATGTTTTGGGGCTATATAGGGGCCTACCTCAGTTAGACCCCCATCTTGGTGTTTCCACCTCCATGGACAACCAAGTATGGAATGGCAGAAATAAATGATAAAGGAAGAACTACAAGCTACGTATGCAAGAAACAACACAAAACCGTAAGTGCTTACCCAATCAAAATTTAAAGGAGAGAAGGGAGGAGCTTTACCACCTCCATCCAAAGCACTCAAGGCTTATGGAGGAGTGAACAAGAGGGACTCAAGCCTCTGTTTCCATGATGTATTTCATGTACTCGCCCTATTGGAGTGATAGAGTGTCGATTTTCTACAATGGAGTGAAGGATGTTGCTACAAAGCTTGGAAGTGAATGCTTAAAGAGTGCTCAAATGGTCTAGCAAGACTTGCGAAAACTTGAGAATGGATGGAATGATCAAGAATATGAAGGAGAAGGGGAAAAATGGCCATATTCGGGACGGCCAGTTGAGGAGGGGCATTACTCTTCAACTTCGAATTGTAAGTGTAATGCCTCTGCAGTCTCATCCGCAAGAATCTACTAGGGACATAAGTGCACCATGCAGATGTCTATGCATCGCTCGAGTGTCCCCGATAGAAACACCCCCACCGACACACAAACTAGGTGCCAAGTGGAATGCAAGTAGTGGGATTAAGTGGAATTAAACCTCTTCTTTTGATTCTCTAAGGTGTTAAAGGGAAAAAAGGGTATTTTCACTAGGGTATAAATTCATGTTAATACACGAAGTATCATAATTTTTTAACTCTTTAAAGCTCTAGGTAATGACTTATCTATAATATTTTAAGGATTTTACAATACCATTTTTTTTTTGGTTGTACAGACTTGACCAATAAAAACATCTCCCTTATCTTCTTCATGTCCTAGATTATGAGTGTCACATTTACCTCCACCTGAATGAGAGGTGGATTTTTGGGGTCTTGTTGTAATTTCATGGTCAAATATCATTTCTAAAGCAACCATCCCCTTGGGAATTTTGTTATTATTCAAATTAATAATTTTAGTCAATGATCTCAAACGGATCCTTATTGCATTTGTTGATGATTTTGAGTAGCAAAAATTATAGAACTAGTAATGAATTCAAGGATATGTTCATCATCCTCAAACACCTAAAAATTCATAATTTTGTTTGGAATTTATGGTGTAGGCACCATATCTATATAACATATCTTCAAACAAGATCTAGCCATTGGTTATAGAGAGCTAGTTGAGAGAACAAGAGCATCTACAACATAGTTCTTTCTTCTGGGGATAATTTTTATATTGAAGGCTTTGAAATCTTCAATCAAATCCCATGTAGAAAACCTTTTTTCATGGAAAGAGTATTGACTTCTGATTTTTTTTACAACTAATTGGGAATCTCCTTCTATGAACAAATGTTTAACTTTCTTTTGATGAGCCAATCACAATCCTCTAATCAATGCTTCCTATTTTGTCACATTGTTTGTACATGTAAACTATAACTTGAAAGCACCGAGAAATGACTTCCCTTGCAAATTTATTAGCTCAACCCTAGAACCATTTCCTTTATTGCACTTAGATCCATCAAACTTGAGCTTCCACATCAGTTTATTTTCAATAATTGTTGGTTTTTTTCTCTTCCTTATTTATACAGTTGTCTCCTTGAGTAGGAACACAATGATTTCTTATTGATTCCCTTTTCATACTCACCTTACCTTTCTTCTTTAGGGAAAGGGAATCCTTCTCCTAAATGTATCTTTGAGTGAAACTTGAATATATCCTCATCAATAATCAGCCCCTCCTTCAATATCTTATGATCATGAGTCTCGATAACTTTGTATTATTTCATTTGATCCTTTGATATTGATGCTTCATCTAAATTTGTATATTCTTGTCTTTTGATAATGTATAATCTTCACTCTTGCTAATGCATCTTGGAAATTAGGGCATGAAAACTTAGAATGATTTGTGTTATGAACCCAATACCATATTGGAAAAAAAGGTACTATGGTGTCTGTATATTTACCAATGTTAGTTATATTGCCATACATTTACCTAGAAACTCTTGGAAAATAAGATCAGAAGGATCAAAATCTTGCAATCCTTTGATAAGACTATCTTCATTGGTTGGTTAATTTGTAACCAGGTACATCATCATGAAATCATTCATTTTGTATACTCATACGCCCAGTTCTATAAAATCTACTTCGTTAGGAGCATTATACTCTATAATCATGTGTTTTAGTTTAGATTTTGTGTTAATCTTGATCTAATTATTCAATCCTCTCCAAGGTAACCATATCTAGGGGAAATCAATGGAAAACCATCCTCTTAAGAATTTAGTTCATTCTCTACTCTGAAACATTCCATACATCTAGGAATATCTACCACATGTATATCAATGTATTATTGGACTCTAGGATCTAATGCTAGTTGCATGTGTACATTCTTTAGTTCTCTTATGACTTTCACCTTTGTTTCTCTAATTTTACTACAACCCTATTAACACAATTGGGGGTCATTCCTAACTTTTGGAATATGGAGTAAGGCATCATGTTACATGAGGATCCATTATTGATCAAATAGTTATGTAAGTTCTTTTGAAGCATTCAAACACTTACTAAGAATGGGGTAACTCTAGTATTTCCTTTGAATATTGTAGCCATTACATCTAAAGAATTCAAATTTTTTCCCTTATCCCTTTGAAGAGTGTTGATAGATGCACCTTTGGGGTTATCCAAGGATTGCAGTAATGAATCCTTCTAGTTGGGACAATTTTGTAGCATTTCATAAATATAAATATTAGCTTTTGTTTTATTTAAATCTTATATTGTATTGAATTTTTCCTCATTGAGGCTAGGGGCTTTGTAAATTTGGAAATTACTAGGTCTAGAACTACCTCCAAAATTTACCTTAGGAGTAGTTGGATTATTGTCTATATTGGGATCTAGAGGAGTAGGGCCCAACCTAGGCAGAATACAATTAGTTAATGGTTCCCTTTTTCTTCTCAAGTTGTAAGTTTTTCTATTTTACTGAAAGGAAAAGACATCAGTATTTTCTAGTTCATTCTTGTTTTTGAAAGGGAAAGTAAATTCCTCTTCTCTTAAGTGATGACTCAAGATTCCTTCACTCAGCAATGCATAAGAATAACTAGCATTGCATTCATATTTTTAGGAGAGGTTTGAGTATTCCCCTGGATGATTGTAGATACCCTCAACATATCTAGACAATTAGCCTCATTATGATCAAAGGTTTTGTAGAACCTATGGCCATTGGTATATGAAGAGTTTACCATATTTGCACTTTTTAAAGGGTTTGGGAATCTTCCATTATTTGGTTTAGTATTCCAAGGTCTATTGGTCCATTGTGAATTGAAATTTTTACCTTGGAAACCCTAACAATTCTAACTATTACTTTGGTTCTAGTTGTAGTTTTAGTTATAATTTTGATTTTGGCAGTTCCCTCCACGAGGAGGATTAACTCTTAAGTGACTGAGCTCATTTATGACCTGAGATAATTTTTAATTCATTACCTCAAATTTAGAAGCCAATTGAGCATTATGTCTCAATTTTGGAAGTATTTTTATTTTTCAAAAAATGCCCCTCTAGACTATCCTGACCTATTGGTAATGTTCACTTCTTTCCCATAGCCTGGGTATGTAAGCATGGTTTTTCTATGGGTTTGATGAATCATGGGATGGTAAGGTAAAAAATTCTATGGTGAATTCATTGCTCTTGGGATGGGGTTCATCAAGGGTGTATGATTACTTAGGGAACTATTTATTGTAGGGATATGATTTTTCATACTATGGACACCTAGTGTTGATAGTGATCCAGAAGGATTTCTTGCATGAGGATCCATTTGTTGGGAAAAAAAATGATTTTTTAATATATTTTTTCCAAAGTATGCCTACTAGCTTCAAGAAATCTTCTTAGGAATAATTTGGTTAAGGGATCTAAATACCTAAAATATGTTTGAATTATTGATAACTCGAGCATGAGTTATGGATCGCTAAACCTTTTATATGTATTGTGGAACCTTGTATTGTAGATACTAATGGATTCAATGGGTTCTTTCCTACAAGACACAAAATAATGGTATAATATAGAAAGATCTATGTATATCTTAAATTGATTGGTGAATTCATATTCAAGATCCTGCAATGTGGTAATTCCTCCTCTAGGTAAGTTAAGGTACCATTTGTAAGGAAAACCCCCTAGTGAGTATGGTAATAACCTATAAACCACGTCTTGGTGACCAATTTGATCTTTGTTATGGATTTTTTTGAATATCATGGTCTTCTACTATTCTAGATTCATCATATACATATTTAGGACATAATTTATTTGGTTTTTTTGGAAATTCATGTAGAGGTCATCCCATGCTCAATGGGTAAATTTAATTTTCTATAAAAATATCCATTGTAAATGGTGGATTTACATTAACAACTATTTTATGTGGTGAATTTTGACTAATAGGAAAGGATTGAAGATCTAGGTTTAATGGGGATTCTATAGTGTTTTAAGTTTCACCTTTTTTCTTACCCTTATCACTCGTTATCTTCTTGTGTTAAAATTATTTTGTTAGATATCCTTTACTAGGGGAGGATCTAAGAAATCTATGATATTTATCCAAGGAGAAGGATATTATGTTTTCTAGTTTGGAAAATGTTTGGGCCCTTCTCCTAGCACCAATTCTATTGAGGCTGGTGTTAGCACATCCAACTTGATAGGAAATAATGAATTATTTCTCCTCTTGAAAATTAGAAAAGCTACTCCAATGTTCCTTTATAGTCAGGTCTTGACCATGTGGGATAGAAAAATGATCATTGTTAACATGTTCCAACAAGGGACATGGTTGTTACATTTTTTGAAAATGATATTATTAACATGCAATTGAAAATAATAGATCTAATATTCAAGAAACAAATTGCATGTTCAAATTTATAGTAGATTTATATCAATTAGATGCTCTTTTCAATTATTTCAAATTGATTCTAGAATAAAAGTCAAAATATTTAAGGTAACAAGAGAGAATTAACTAAATTTTAAATAAAATGGATAATGAAAAATCCTGTTCATTAATAATTTTTAAATTTTTAAATGAAATCTCACAAACCATTATCAAATAAAATATCCACTCACACATTTGATATTAACAATGAGGCAATCTTCTATGGAAAACATAGCCAAAAATAAGATTTTTAGATTTTTATCTAATCAAAATGCCATCAAACATGCACAGATTTGAGATAAATTCTTACTCAATTCCAAAATAACATACAACCTTCCTGCTCTGGCTGTTTTTTTAATTTTTGGCCCCAACTTTGATTTGACTATTTCATGGGACAGTCGGGAGGGGGGCCCGAGAAGGGTCCCCATTTTAAGAATTTTGTCTTCTTGTTTGGCACTATTCCTATGGTGGTAGTGGCTAGTCTTGCTATTCCCCATATGATGGACCCCTTCCTCGTATTTCCATCCTTTCTTCTAAGGAAAAGACTAAGGGTATTTCTAGGAAGTCGCTCACATCTCCAACTTTTAGGCTTGACTCTTTCTTCTCTATGGAATAACCAATTTCCTATGTGGATAAACTGGTGGGTTTTGATTTGCAAGCTTCAGGTAAAAGAGTGTTGGAATCTGCTTCCTTCTTTTTGACTAGTTGGGAAGTATATGTGCCTAAAGTTTTGATGTTGAAGATGATGGACAATCTCAAACTGGTATTGGTTTGTAATTTTCTATCTTATAGGCCAAATATTGAACTGGTTTATCAATGGGTTGCTTCCACTTAGAATCTCAAAGGTAGCATTACCATAAATTCCATGCCAAGAGGTATTTTCATTTTCTCCTTTGTGGTTTATGAAGATATGTTGAAGGTTTTAACTGGAGGTCCCTGGGTGTTTGACTTTGGGTTTAAGAACTCTCTCTCCCTCTATAAATTTGAGATCTAGTCCAGTTTATGGCTGTATATGTGTCATTGTGGTTGTGAATATTGTCTTACCTTTTTCTATCATCCTTAAATCAAAATTTGGTAACTGGACCCAACCTCTAGAATATGAAAATGTCCATCTCTTCTACCAGTTGTGCAATAAATTTGGTCACCTCATTGATTCTTGTGGGATTAAACCTATTGAGGGTATCTCTATAAAGGAGAGAAACTCTGTGGAAGAAACCTTTGCTAGTAAACTTGCTTCAGTTGATCAAACTTCTCTAACTCTTGTTGCCCCTATTGGTTCCATCCCCCTTCAGAAGGAAAACCCAGTCCCGGGTTGGGAGGTAGTTCCAACTAAACCTCTTATTGTTTATAATGACTCGGGTGGCCTGAACCTTAAGGTTTTTGCCCTTGTTTCCAGTTTACCAACCCATACCTTTCTGAAAATGGTGATGTCGATTAGAAGGGAAGAAGTGAATTTTGGGGAAGAACCAAAGGAGGTCCTCCTTTTGGAGGATAAATTATGGGATCCCCTGGAAAAGGTTCAAGATTTAGGAGTGGGTGAAGATTTTGAAGGAGAGATTGTGCACTCTGACACCAACCTATTATTGGAGGAATTGTATTTCTTATCCAAGGAGGCAAGAAACTTGAGTGACTCTCTAGATTTTTTGGGATTTCCCCCTCATCTAAGTGATAAAGAGGACAAGGAAGATTGGTCTTCAGCACCAATTAAATATAAAAAATAAAAGGAAGCTAGATGATGGGGGGATATAAGGTGGGAAGACCTTCCCAAAAGCAGTCCAAAATTAATGACATTGTAAGGGATGTGGCTATTGGAAAATAAAGAACCTTGGAGTCGATCACTGGATTGAAGTCCAAAAATAAGTAGCTTTGGTTGTTTCTCTATGGGTTGGGTGTTTTTGTACCAGTGTTTCTATATGAAGTACCTCTCCTAAAATATTAGGGGCCTTAATAGCCCCTATAAATAATTTTTGGTTAAAAATTGTATCCTTGACAATAAAGTCGATGTTCTCCTCCTCTAAGAAACGAAGATGAAGAAAGAGACTTTTGGAAATTTTATTGTGAGCATTTGACCTGGTGTGAATTATTTTGTGAGTGATGCTAAAGGGTCTTTTGGAGGTATAGCTACTCTTTGTAATTCTTCTAGATTAAAAAGAACTCTATGTCGGGCTAGTAGGAATAGTCTGATGGTTTCCCTGGAAGATTTGGCTTCCCAAGAGAAATAGAATTTAATAAATATCTATGCTCCCAACTTGAGAAGAGATAGATTTCTACTTTGGGAACAACTAAATGATGCTATTAGTAATAGAAAAGATGATCATTGGATGTTGGGAGGGTACTTCAATTCCCCTCTCTTTCCTTCTAAAAATTCAAGAGGGTTGGAAAACTATTTAGGTAGCATGATGGAGCTTGTTGAATTCCTAAACTCGGCTAGTCTTATCGATATCCCTCTCCAAGGAATTAAGTACACTTGGTCCAATAGAATGAATGGAAACCGTTTGATCCAAGTCAAGGTAGATAGGTTTCTGATCTCTAACAATAGGAATATATCCCAATTCCTTTCTCTTTCCTCTCTTCCAAGGTCTAGCTCTGATCATAATGCTTTGGTGCTTTAAAGTAATTTGGATCAAAATAGGAGAACTTTCCCATTTAGATTTGAAATAATGTGGAGTCTTCACCCAAAATTTGTTCCTCTTGTTAAAAATTGGTGGGAGGAACCAAAAAATGGCACCCCTATGTATTTCCTGATGGAAAAGCTTAGTAGAATTAAGCAAAGAGTGAAAGGGTGGAATAAGGCGTCATTTGGTAATATCTTTGAGATAAAGAATACCTTAGGAAAAAACTTAAAGAAAGTTCAGGATATGATGGAGGCTAGTCAAGTGGATGATGAGATATGTGCTAAGGAAAGATACCTCAGATCCCAATGGTTTAAGATAAACAAAAAGGAGTAAATATTTTGGAAACAAAAGTCTTGTGTGCAATGTCTAATTGAAGGGGATAGGAATACTAAGTTATTCCATCAATCGACTTTGAAACAAAAAAGAAAAAATAGAATCTGATCGCTTGTGAAAGAGGATGGCTCCACGGTCTCCACTAAAAAAATAAATTGCAAGGGAAGTTGTAAACTTCTTCTTCTCTCACCATATGCCCCAAGGCAATGTAAACCAGGTACATGAATTTCTTGAGGTGATCTCAAAATTTATTTTTGATCTTGATTTAAAGAATATGACTAAATTTGTCTCTATGGAAGAAGTTAAGAAAATTATTTTCTCCTTTAGTTCCTTCAAAGCCCCTGGCCTAGATGGGTTTCCTCCTGCCTTTTTCTAGACCTACTAGGATATTGTGAAAAAAACCTTTCTAATGCTACTAAATATTTCTTTATGTTGGGAAGGTTGCTTAACCAATTGAATGCCACATTTATAGCCCTTATTCCTAAAAAAATGATGCCTCTTCAATGAAGGATTATAGACTTATTAGCCTATGCAATACTATCTATAATATCTTCTCTAAAATTTTTGTGTTAACGCTCAAACTAGTGCTCAATAAAATGATTGCCCCAAACTAGAAAGGGTTTGTCTAGGGAAGAAATATCCTTGATGTTGTCATTTCCACCCATGAAATTGTCCACTCAATGGAACATTCCAAAAATCCAAGGATGGCCTTCAAAATAGTTATATCCAAAGCCTATGGTAAAGTTTCCTGGTCATTTCTCTTTGTTGGTCTTAGGAATTTTTGGATAGAGGGAAGATTCCTTAAGATTATCTTTGATTATGTTACTTCCCCCATGTGCTCTATTATGGTTAATGGTGTTCCCCAAGGTTTTTCCTCTTGTGGATGTGGTATCAAACAAGGTGTTCCCCTCTCACCCTATCTTTTCATTATTATTTCTAAGGTCCTTGGAAGGAATATTCAAAAACTAGTGGACTTTAAGGCTCTAAAAGGCATTAAATTTGCCTCGTCTCTTTTTCCTAACTACCACCAATTTTTTTTTAATGTAACTCTCATGTTTGGAGAAGCCTCAGTGGGGGAGGTGGGGCTTTAGAAACAGGCTCTTACTGACTATGTTGATTTTTCTAGCCAGTTTATCAACTATGAAAAAATATAAGATATACTTCTTTAATACTGACCAATAGGTTAAGGATAGAGTAGTTAAAATATTGGGATTTTAGGAAGTTTCCTTACCTGATGCCTATCTTGGGTTACCTTTGATATCCAAAGCATTGGAAATAATTATTGGAATTAGCTAATTCAGAGAGTTTAAAACAAATTGGTAGGATGGAAGGGGAAGCTTCTTAGATTTCCTTGGAAGATCTAGTTATTGAAAGATTCCTTACAAAATATTCCTATATATACTACTTATCTCTCTTCAAAATTCCTACCTTTATAGGGGAAAAGATAGAATAGATTCAGAGAATATTTTTGTGGTTTGGAACTAAAGAAAATAATAGACTATCCCTAGTTAGCTAGGAAAACATGTGCACTCCTATAAGGGAAGGTGGCTTGGGTATAAGGAGAATAACCTTGCTAAACAAATCCCTAACTACTAAAATTTGTTGGAGTCTCCTTGAAGGCTCTAAAGACTGGGTGAATATTTTCCAAGCCAAGTACTTGAAGAACAAGAATTTATGTTCTTTTCTCTCTATGTCTGACCTACGAGTAAAAGCACAAACCTGTGTCACACTTTATAAAGGACTCGGCCAACAACAAAAAAAATTCTGAACTTCGACCACATAAAAGTGGTCTTTATGTTTTGAATTAAAAAATTGTGTAAACTAATGAAATGTAGAAATTTTGATGAAGTATCGTGTAATTTTTGAAATTTTAAAATAAATTGTTTTCATTATTTATTTTTTAATCTAAGGAAAAAATTTGAAATGCTGAAAATTTCAGAAAAGAGTGACTTCATGGACCATCAAGAAAAAAAATAAAAAAACTTCATTTCTCCATAAAAAAAATTCTACAAAAAGGTAACTTCAATATCTACTCCATGATTTTTCTTTTCAAATTTTGATATATATTTTTCTCTTAATGATGTTTTAAATTCAAACATGTTAGAATTTGACAGTTTTCATGGGCCGTCAACTATTTTCAATATTTTTAATCATTTAAAAAATATATATATACCCTTTTGAAAAAGACTCTCTCCTCTACTGGACCATATAATTTTTAAAGAATTTTAATAGGTTTTACTATTTTTTTTTTTTCTAATCAACCTCTTTTTTAATTTTAACAACCTACTTGCATTATTTTAAAAATAACATATATTAAAACTAATCAAAATATTAAAAAAATTATATATTTGGATTCCCCACTTCAAGATCTACAAAAGGGTATTTTTCTTTTTTTCAGAAAAATCATTGTTACTCGAGAAATACTTAGTTAACATTGAAAGTTTTAGAAAAATTTAAAAAATGTTTAGTAACCATATGGCACATCTCCTGTGCAGAGATGTCACGCTCCAAAATAATACTCATCATGAATTTGTGATATGCAAGAAGTGCTTTATCCTCAACTATATTTGT